>APFE031710769.1:0-10800 GCA_000404065.3 Pinus taeda
CTTCATGTACTTCTTCTCTTTTCTTGTGGATGACATTCTTTACCAATATATCATTCTGGATGAGCGGCTTTAGAGAAGACAACAAATAAAACTTGAATTTGCAATACATTTTAACATAGGATCCATGTCCCTCTCAAATTAACAATTTTACTCAAAGCATCCAATATCCAGTTTCCCTTACATCTCCCTAGGTGAAGCAAATTTTTTTATGTCTAGGCATTCACTTTCAATTTAGCCACTGATTTACCCATGCAATCTGCAAAATATGGGTTGGAAGAACCATAAAAATATCCCAAACAGCAATGAATTGGAGAAAACTGCTCGCGTAGAGCCTAATTAGGCTAGTTCTGAAGAAAACCCATGTTTTCGTTTTTCAAATTTAAGTTTATTTTGCTCAAAAAAAGCAACGAAAAATAGTAGCTTCTTAAAATTGAAATGCATCCCTGAGATTGAATGATCATTCAATTTGCAATCAATTTTTCTTCAAATGTTTCTCCAGCATTCTGCTTACCTCTTTCTTATGCTCTCTAAACCAGGATTCCATTAGCATAAATTTTTTAAACCAAGATACTTTTATTTATGGGCATTTTTTATCATAAACTGAGACAAGCTTACAGTTTATACTATTGGAATCTAAATACCAAATTCTAAAAGCAGTTTTTTTCCTTTTGTTACACACAAACCTTGCTATGCTATTGGTGAAACTCAAATGAAACACAAACCATCATATTGACGATGAAAGAATTTTACGAGGCCTTACTACCAATGTCCATAATACGTGTTCAAGGATTTCCCTTAGAAAAACCATTGTTGGCATCGTATTCTACGTTGCTAAAGCCATTACTCAAACCGGCTCCATAAGCATTATTAACACCGCTCTTGGTGTATCTTTCTCCGTACCCGGTAGTCTGTTATGCAAAAATTCACATTATAGTTCCTGCAATATAATCCTTGTAACAACATTTAAAAAAACGCATCATCAGCTCAATAACAATAGCACGCACGCTGCCTCCTCTGCTATACAAGTCATTTTTATACAAAAGCCTTGTTTTGACTTTGCCAAATACACATATGATCCCAGAGGGATATTTGAATGATGTGGTGTGCATGCGAAATATGGTTGGAATGCCTGCAATATAACCCGTTGTAACAACATTTAAAAACTCCTATGCAATACACAACTCCTGCTTTACAAGACACGTAATACAGTCCAAAAACTCTGTTTTTATTAACCAATGCTTTCATGCATTGAACTGAATTAATGTGGCTGGAGTTTTGTGTTCGTTATCACCCACCTGGAGCTGGAGATTGAACGTAGATCTTTGATGCCACTATGCAATTGAAACTATGACTGCCACCAACACTTGCCAACTCAAGGTATATTACATAGTCGATTGAGATTTTACACTTCCAATTACTTAAATGCAAATTTCAGACTTTGGATATTATTAAAAAAAAATCAAACGGATGCAAACTTCAACTTCCGTCTCTGCTCTAGGAATTTACAACTTATTTTTTATCAACAATTTAACTCCAACACTCAAGCATTTCATATCTAAGTCACCGAATTCGCTCAACAATGTAGTGTGAGTTCTGTTTTGGATCATAGGGGCTAGGTGTTTATCCTACTCAAAGTCCTGGCTGCATGTAACCAATATTTATTAATAGACTCTACGTGGAAGATGCAGAAAACATTTATCTCCAGCTATACCATGATTGTGCAATTAAGCCCACTACCTGTGAATTTAAACTCACGATGTATTCAACACTCCATTTTATTAACAAACTTGGTGATTTCATGGAGGATTGAAATCAATTTACCTGAAGAAGATCCGTGATTCCTCTCCTACGTTTCATAATGTTTTAGCGTGCTGACTGGTGGCACAAATGGATGACAAAAGATTTTAATGACAACAAATAGCAAACGATTCCGGAACTAATGTCTCATATGACACATTTCAACTAAATCTGAAGTTCGATTTTCAAAATCATTTTAGTTTAATTTCTGATACCCACTGGGATGTCTCTGCATGATTCAAGGGATTCTCTGCGTTTTGAACGGCTCATCTTGTTGACTGAAATTTCCCACGAGATTCCGGGCAACCCACTGGCACTATTTACCTACTTATTTCTCCACGGACTCAGCATGCTATTTCTACCCTTGACTCCGTTGTCAAAACGTTTTTCTTCTTTCAAAGATGGTGGAGCTCTCTCTGTTAAATGCACAGGGTTTTTTCTGCCAGAATGTTTGACTGTTTTCTTATTACCTTTGTTGTGCTCTGACTAGAATGCAATGTGGTTTTTTCTCTGTGTTTTTTAAAAATGTTTTGACCCATTTCCTATACGATACTTCACATTGCTTGATCATTCTTTTTAAAAAACGTTTTCATGGTTCTGCAACACACATTTCTTTGTTATGTGTCATTCATGGTTGCATCCTTCCTGTGGCCGTGTTCTCCGCTTAGCTGAGAGAGTGTGTTCAACAACGCACAGGGCTTTGGACCAAAACGTTTTACTTCTTTGTTAATACGCACAACATTTTTCTGCTTGTGCAAAATGTTTTGACCATTCATTGTTGGTTGCTTGCTGCCATCGTGGTCAGCCGTGACTGTTGTAAAAAAATAAATCATGGTTTTATTTTTTACTTTCGCCATTACCTGTGGCTGTTCAACCATGCACTCATAAATTATTTCAATTTAATGGTACATATCCTCACTCTTTTCCATATTACCATCGTGCCCATCGAATTGTATTACCATCGTGCCCATCAAAGGTTTGAGCAACTTTTGAAGGCCTGTTTGAATCACATCCCCTGCCTAATATCATTTCATGCAAGCTTTAAATGAATTCACAAACTGTTGTACCTTTCAATATGATTCAATATAACGCATATGTGCAACATATATTTGTTATTTGTTATATGCATATATTTCCTTATGAAATATTGCCTTTGTTGATGTATTTCCCTTAAAAACAATGCGCATGTTTGATATTGCTCACCCTTTACCATATGCTTGATATTGTTTCATAGTTCCATAAGGTTTGCCATCATATTGTATGCAATCTGCCATTATAACTTCACCTTATTGCATCATATCATTTCAATTTTGTTTGTTTGATATTCCATATGTATTGCAATGATTTCCTTAATTTTAAAATGACCATTTTTAGGTCATGTTTAAAATTGTTTCCATAGGACTAATGCTTGCTTTGTTTGTGCGGGTGCAACTTTTTTAATTCCTCACTTTGATCCATTTTGCTTAGAAGAAAAATACTTAGGGTTAGGGTTTTTTAAATTAATATGGAATATAGAAAATAAATATAGGTAAATAAAGAATGATATTTAGGGTTATGAAATGTTAGGGTTATGGAATGAATGTACATATGTACATTGAATTAGGTATAGGGTAAATGAAAATGTAGAATATAGGATAATGGATATAGGATGACGAAAATGTATAAAGTATGCATTCAGGTATTAACTCAATTTCAACAAAGTCTAAAAATCTCTACAAAAATGTGAATTTACAAGAGCAAAATTTTGTACTTACTATTCTTGTACTTCCCTGTAGTATTGGATGCATGCTGATATTCTTTAACAATATTGGATGAAGTTGTCTGAATATTGTAGATAGATAGAGCTTATTTATGCCTTCTGTTCTAGCATCCTTCATTGATTCTGGTCCATTGATTGTTGATGTCGTTCAACTCCCTCTGCAATTGATTCATGATAACTCAGGTCCCCTCTGTCATGTACATTTTGATGCAATATATACATGTTTTTTCAACATTTCAGGTCCCTCTGCAATCGATTTCAAAAATATTTCAGGTCCCAACTGCCAACAATACAAGTTCCGTCATTAATTCAACTGCACAACTAAGTTTCTTTTTGCGAACCTTCCCCCCTTGCTGATGGGAAGACTTGTCCTCAAGTCTTGTTTATTTTGGAGGATGATTCCTGCAAACTCAAACTGAAGAAAGGGTAAAACAAACTATAGAATTCATATTGGCCAAGCAAGTTGGTTTTCCAATATGAATTCGAGTTTGTATTGTGCCACTTTCGTGGGTTTTCACAACCAAACTCCTTTATTATTTTTGACCTTTTTCTATTTTTTCCTTTTTCTGAATGGAGGTGGGGTGTAATGGAGTAGGGAAGTATAAAAAGCTTATGAAAATAGGTTATATTGAAGTCATGAGATAGTAGTAAATGGATAGATAATAAGTCTCGGGCTTCAACATGCTTGGTCATGGAGCTTAACATATAGTATGGATGACGGATCAAATCATGAACAATATGGATTCAATATGAAAGGCTTCTTTGAAGATTGATGTGACTTGACATGGTATTGAACTTGACTGCTTCTTCTAATGATTAGCTTCATGTCTTTTTTCTTTGATTTCGATCACGTTGTAGGGTTTGTTGGTGTTGTTGGTCAACATTGAAGAGCGAGCTTCAAGAGTTTGAGTTTCATTGAATGAACTCAACATGAGGTGAATTTTCACTTTTCTTTGACTTGAACATTTGTATTCATATTCTGGAATATGAATTTGACTTTGAAAATTTCTTCATTTATGGAATTCACTCCTTCATTCTTCCTATGACCTGCAAAAACATAGCACTTGCCTGCAATACAACATTAGATGATGGAGGAAGAGAGGTGTATAGTCTCTCTTCTTCCAATAAACATTTAAATCATTACAAGCATTTCTTAGAAAACAAGTCCAAATATGATTGACAAACATAATGCATTTATTTACCCCTTTTGAGGAATGGTGGCCAGCCTAGACCTCCTAGCGGTATTTTGTTTACAAAATATTTGTTTGATATCCTATTAGAGTGATTCCAAAGCCAACTTGAAGTGAATTCATATGGCTGCCTCCATTATAAACATGTTTTCAAAATTATTTAAAATGATATGGCAAAAGTGATAAGGAGTGCCATGTTTGATAGAGATGCTTGTTAATTTTTAACTAGACCAACAGTCACTATTTGAAGTGTAACTTCTTCGATAAAGATAAGATCAATGTAATTCCACTTGGAGATTAAATTAGATTCATTTTTTCATTTCCAGTAGAAAGAAGTCTTAAAAATTCTTAGGCTTGATAGCATAAAATGGATGATGAACAAACCTAAGAGGCAGAGTTTTACTATACTGTTTTGAAGACATGCAGTCATTAAATGTGGCATAAATTTTTCATTTCACCTCCAAATGGGATGATTCAAATTGTGCCTTAAACTATACTTGAATATATATTTCCCATATAAACAGGTTTTGAAAAGAGGATGATTTGATATTTCAAATATGCCAATGAACAGTCAAAACCTAGAATTGTCACCTTGCAGATTTTTCGACAAGCAGTTAGTATTTCAAGAATAACTTTTTCATATGATACCCGATTGAAGTGATTCAAATTGATTTGGAAACTAGATTCCAAGGGCTATCTTCCCTATGAATTTCAGATAAAAATGTTTCCATTAGACACTTCAAATATAGGCTGTACTAACTTTGTCCTCAACATTTCACTTAAGACCTAGTTTTGATTTTGATCACATTTTTATTTGTGATATAAATTGAGAACTTCAAAATGAATTCCAAAACTAGATTTCAAGAGATATGTAAAAAAAAAAAACATGGTTTCAAAATGATCCTATATGGTTACCCAAAATAGGCTTGTTCTTACTGCATTTTGCCATGTAGTCCTTTCAAATGAATATTGAACAATGATTTGAAGAAATTGTTTGAAACAAATTTATTATGGAAGTCTTATTGCGAATTCATTCTACTTGTTTATTTATTCTATTCTATCCTATTCTATTTTAGAAAAACAATTCATTCTCTCAAGTATAAGAGAATTTCGAGTGCATCCATTTTCGTAACAAGATCATAAGTAAACTCATATCCAAATTCGAAAAATATACTTTAATGAATGTTTGGACATGAAAATTTATTTGATCAAAAAGATTTTATGAGAAAGAATGTTGAAGAATGGAGTAGTGTTGTAACCTATCTTTTAACATCATCTTGTCGTTGAAAATGGATTTTGGTAGTTTTTTTTTTTTTTTTTTTTTTTTTTTTTTTTTTTTTTTTTTTTTTTTTTTTTTTTTTTTTTATTTTATTTATGTTTTTGTTGGCGGGGTTTTGTTTTGGAACCTAAATTTTAGGATCTCTATTTCTAGGCATAAAGAAACATAACTAAGAGAAATGTATACTAACTAAATTTTTAGTGTTTTTGTTTATCTTCTATTTGAATATGCTGATAATTACCTCCCCGGCAACGGCGCCAAAATGTTGGGCTAATTTATTGACTAAATTAACACAAGTATTTAATTATCGATCCGGGTTTGTAAAACTTGGAGGCAAATCCACTGTATATGGACATCAAATATAATCAAGTTTAGAAGATAAAATTTGAAGAATTAAGGAAGTACATATTACAAATATAAACCTATGTTAACAATTTCTACTTCATTTATGTAATATATGAGGGAAGAGGCTCCTAACTTAGGAGAACCAGGTTGTTCTTCCCTACAATACTACTTTCAGGAAGATAAATATAAGAGCACTATCTAACAATGGCTTATGATACAGAAGATGTAAAAGAAGAGGCTCCTAACTAAGGAGGTCCAAATTGTCCTTTTTCACAATCCTACTACATCACAATCACCATTGCTTCAAACCAGAAATGCATAAATAACTTCAAATGGGAAATGGAGAATGAAATTCAGTTTTAGTTCAAGATCAAATAGAAGGAGAATTTAACTTAAATTCCTTTGTGTCCCTTCATATGTAGATTAGAATTAAACCAATATTCATTCAGCAATCATCACACATCTAAATACATTTGAAACAAAAACTAGTCTATGAAAACTATGAAAATTGAACCAAGAAGTGTACTTAGCTTGGTGTGGGGGCCCTCCACCCTTGCCTTGCACACTTGAAGAAATCTCAGCTACAACAACTTCATTAAATCAACCAATCATGAACAACAAATTGAAATGAAGCAGTTTCTTCAAATTAGCTCCCAACTCCAATTATCCAAAAGTTACATACAAATTCCATTTCAAAAGCCACCAAAGTCTTGGCTTTAAATAGAGGTTTAATGAAACAAAATGATCTATATTATCTCTAACACTCATATCTACTCATATCCACCTATCTAATTCGAACTCATCCAATTCATCCCAAGAAATATGGTCAATCCCATAAAATCTCAAAAATGCCCTATTTCCTAGGGATTTTCTGGTGACTAGTCATGTTTGACCAGCCTTGACCGGGCCTAATAAAGCTTGTTATGGCCGAACCAAGTGGAGTTAGCTTAGTCCTAGTTCCAATATGTCCATCCATGCATCAAACTCGAGCCCAAGTGTCCTGCAAACATGTCATCCACATAGCTATTACGGGAATTTCTGATTCAGTCCAAAATTGCATTTGAAACTCAATTTTCATAAAAACTTCTAGAAATTGAAAAATTAAAATTAAACCCCTGAATATGCATAAAATACATCAAAATGAGATGGATGTGATGGAAAATGGATGGAAAATATAAGGATTAAGTAGGTTTCCCTAAGCAAAAATAGACCAAAACTGAGACCCAACATCTTGTCCCTTCAATATATCCATAAGATGCCTTTCAAACATGCCTTATAGTGGACTGTTATTTCCCGTCTTATGATAATGATATATTCTTTCATAAGCTTTATAATTTCTATAATATTTTTGTAGTAGAAGCTTCCAAGGTGTTAATCCAAGAGGCTTTATTCAAGGTGATAAACTAATCCTCTACTTGAGTTCAGGTCAAATTTCTATAGTTGCTCAACACTTACATATAATTTCTCATTTGCTACCTTTAACAATAGCTCTAGTCCCTTGATATATCTGTAGCATTCAATTGCAATTTTTTCCCTTTAGGGCTTTCAATAGTCCCAAAAGGATGTGAAATTGATCTTCCTTATAAGTGTCACAACTTAATGAGTGAGAGGTTTCTATTTGGCAAGACTTGTATAAATCTTAGAATTATTGAAGATAATTATGGTCCTTTAGGGTGATTGAGATTTGGATTGGAACTTCCAAATGAGCCTATAATGCATATATACATTTCGGTCTTGGTGCTTGTAAAAAGAAGTTTCCTTGCTACCTATTAGGACTACCTCTAGTCCACAAAAGATGAGTTTAACTAGTAACTTAATCACCTTCACAGAATTGCATAGAACATTATGAATTTTGGATCTTTGAAATGTGTTACAAGACCTTTGAATTTGAGCACAGGTCTTTGATATTTCTCCTAGTATTCTTAGCCTCACAATGATTCAAAATCTCCAGGTGTGTATTGTGTTGGCATTATGATTCTGGTTTGGCTCTATGGTACAGGTGTTGTACTTGATGGCAACTCACTCATGTGGCAGATCTCAGTTCAGGCACTCAAAATCATGGAAATTAAGATACCCGTAGGTAATCCTAGAAGAAGCTGCTGACCCACAGGTATGCCGACCAAGGAGTGCGGACATGCTCGCAGGTTCTCCGTTCAAAAGGTGCGGACCTCAGTTTCACTCACTCCAATGCAGAAAAGCACGTGCACGTGGGAATCTTCATGAATGGTTCATGGTATTAGTCTGACAATTTTTGATCAAATGGTTTTGGTCGGTGGTATTACATCCGAAAGTATTGATCCCAAGTATTGAGTTCATGGTATTGTGTTATTATGGTTTTGGACCATGGTATTGTGAAAGGCTTGCCTATAAAAAGGAAAGGAGATCACTTGGCTAGGCACTGGTGAAATTTGAATATCTTAAGATCTAATATTTTGGGTGATTGATTTTAAAAGCGAGATCTAAATCAAGGAGAAAAATTAAGGTGAATCTATTGATAAGTCGTGATCTCTCGGGTGCATGAGCAGATCTGTGGACCTCACTGATTGTGGCACATTAGAGGACTGGTAATTTGGCCCTAATTAGAAGTCCGCAAGTGATCCGAAGGTGCAGTGCAGGGGTACGTAGTGTAGCAAAAGACGTAGTGCGGGGGTACACAATGCTGAGAAAGTCGCAGTACGTGGTACGCAGCGCGGGAAAGTGCATTGCGGGGGGCAAGCAGAGCAGAAAAAGGTGTAGTGCGAGGTACGCAGGACAGAAGAAGGCATAGTGTGGAAGTACACTGTAAGTCAGACAATAGAGGTGCGGATCTGAGAAGAAGTACGCAGAGCAGAAGAACGACCAGTGCGGATCTGCGCAATTTAGTCTCAGAAGAGCTACGGATATACGCAAAACCCTATTGGTGAAGTTGCAGACTTATCTTGAAACATTTGTTGACTGTCTTTTATCTATTGCTGCAAAATTCTGGGTTTAGATTTCTGGTATTACTTTTCTGTTTACATCATTCTGAAGAGTTGGGTGATTCATTGGTTTATTGTATAAGGAGATTGGGTGATTGCATGTACTTGATGATTATTTTATCTTCTTGGATCCAGTTTCAAAATTCATGAAACGTGGTCCATAAAGAAGTAAAAAGAGCAAAGGGGGTTGTAGCTCCCTTCCAGGAGAGACTGGAAAATGAGAGAGAGTTGTAGCTCTCTGCAGGTTGCATCCTGCGTACTGGTAAAGGACTGCACCAGTACAAAATCATTGTAAAAGAATTTTCTAATTGAAAGAAGATAGAGACATATTGCAACAGGTGGTTTTCACCCACATTGGGTTTCCACCTTATATCTAGTATTCTTTTGTGTGACTATCTATTTTTCTTGTTCATGTGCATTATTTTATGGTACTGACATACAAATTAATGATCAATATCTGAAGATTAAATTGAAGTATAAATCAGGAAGATATATTGAAAAGAATTTGATAATACTGATTCACCCCCCCTCTCAGTATTATTTCCAACAATTGGTATCAAAGGCAGGTCCTTCTGAAGAAGCTTGATCGCTTGAAGGAAGATCTTTTCATCATGAGCAACTACGAGAGGGAAGCATCAATCAGGCCACCGGTTTTTTATGGGAAAAACTTCGTATATTGGAAGGTAAGAGTTACTGCCTATCTTCAATCTCTGGGTACAGAAGTCTGGGATATCATAGATACAGGGTATACTTTTCCATCAGCAACTCCCACAGATCTAGCTGAGAAGAAGAAATATGAAACAAATGCAAAGGCAGTCAATACTCTATTGGGATGTCTATCACAATTAGAATTTGTCAAAGTTATGCAGTATAAATCCGCAAAGGAAATATGGGACAAGATTGTTCTAAGCTATGAAGGAGATGATCAGGTAAAAACGAGCAAAACTTCAAACCCTCAGAATTCAGTATGAAAATCTCAGAATGTACAATGATGAAAGTGTGGCTAACCATTTTCTTCATGTAGATGAGATTGTTAATTGTATGAAAAATTTGGGTGAAGAAGTAAAAGAGGCTGTTGTGGTTGAAAAAGTTCTAAGATCTTTGTCCCCTAGGTTTGAATCTAAAGTTTCTGCAATAGAAGAAAAGGATAATCTTCAAAACCTTGAAATGTCATAGCTGCATGGAATTCTAACTACTTATGGAATGAGGAAAGGAGGACCATCAGACAGGAGAGAAGTTGCCTTCAAGGCTTCTGGAAAAGGAGACTACTATGAGTCATGACACATATCAGATGAAGAAGAAGAATCAAATTTTGTCAAAAATCTTCAACGGGGTGCTGGACAATTCCGAGGTAAGTTACCTTTCAAATGCTTTGCTTGTGGAAGAGTAGGTCACTATGCTGCCAAATGTCCTCACAAGGATAAGGGGAAGGAACCTGTTAGATGGAACAAGAAACAAAATGCAAACAAGAAA
>APFE031710776.1:0-27975 GCA_000404065.3 Pinus taeda
CTTGGAAGCTGGTTGATCCTCCATTTGGAACCAAACCAATTGGCTACAAGTGGGTCTACAAGAACAAGTACAAAGTTGATGGCTCACTTGACAAGCACAAAGCTAGGCTTGTGGCAAAAGTTTTTGCACAGAACGAAGGGGTCGATTATGAGGAAACTTTTTCCCCCACAGCAAAATGGGCCACCATCCGGACACTCTTTGCACTAGCAGCTCAGAACGGTTGGAAAGTCCATCAAATGGATGTAAAAATTGCCTTTTTGAATGGAGATCTAAAAGAAAATGTTTTTATGTCCCAGCTTGAAGGATTTGCTGTGAAAGGACATGAACATAAAGTATGCAAACTTGTGAAGTCCTTTTATGGCCTCAAACAAGCACCACGAGCCTGGTATGAAAAGCTAACTGAGCATCTTCTTAAACTCAACTTCAATCATTTTGATCTTGATGATGCAACTTTATTTGTCAAGAAAGTTGGCAAAACAGTTGTATATCTTGTGGTATATGTAGATGATCTTTTAATGATAGGGAACAATGAAAGTTATATTGCATCCATAAAGAAAGAATTAGGGAAAATCTTTGAAATGACTGATTTGGGCTATGTTCATTACTATCTTGGCATTGAAGTAACCCAACATTCAAAATCCATATTTCTTTCTCAAAAGAAATACATTGGAGATTTGTTAAACAGATTTGGCATGACAAAGTGCAATCCTCTTTCTAACAAAACTTGAGGCTCACATCTATTGAAGGAAAGGAATTTGAGGATGCAACAAAGTACAGACAGCTTATAGGAAGTCTCATCTATCTCACTACTACTAAACCAGACATTTCATTTGCTGTTGGAATCCTCTCCAGGTTTATGCAAAAGCCTTGTGAGGGACATTGGTCTGCTGCAAAAAGAGTTCTAAGGTACTTGAAGGGAACTCAAGACCTTGGAATCAAGTATACACAGGTAGACGACTTCAGCTTGATTGGATACTCTGATTCAGACTTCGATGGAGACAAAGAAACTGGAGTATCTACTTCAGGATATGCTATGAGTCTTGGATCAGGAGCTGTCTCTTGGAGATCACGCAAACAATCAGTTCCAGCAGATTCCACAACAGAAGCAGAATACGTGGCAGCAGCTGAAGCAACAAAAGAAATTGTGTGGCTCAGAAATTTTTTTGAAGATTTGCAGGTGAAACAAGTACAATCAACTCCACTCATGATTGACAACACCTCTGCAATAAAGTTGGCCAAGAACCCAAAGTTTCATGATCGTACAAACCATATCAATACTAAATATCATTTGATCCGACATCATGTTGAGGCCAAAACAAGTCATCTCCGCCATTGTTCCACAAATGAGCAAGTTGTAGACATCTTCACCAAAGCGCTTGGAAGAGAAAAGCTTGAAAGATTCAGAACGATGCTTGGACTCACCAACATCCCTTCAGATTAAGGGGGGGAATGTTGACACCTAATCCAAAATTGATGGGTGAACTGGACAGTCATCCAGAAGATGAACTGATCCGCCTGTATTTATGTATATAAATATATGTTAGCTAATGAATAATGAACATCAGTTTTCTCTCACTCATTAATTCTGGAGTTACCCTGGCCTGACAGAATCCGCTCCTCCTGATGTCAGCCACACTTTAATGTTTTCTATTGAACCCTCAGCACGTTGAAAAGAAGCCAAAGATACTGAACAAGATTATCGAAGGGGTAGCTGTCAATATATAAAAAAAGGAGCCATCTTCTGTTTAGGGTCTATGTGTATGGCTCTACGTGGACTCATTTGAGAATCATGTTAAAATGTTCCTTTGTTTCTATTGATTACCATGCAGTTTGTTTAGGCGCTCGCTCGCCACGTATCTCATCTACCAGCTGCCTTCATTACCGAGCATCCAGAAATCCTTCAGATGGCAGTAATATATGCTGCATGCCCGCCTCCCTCTGATGGTTGTTACCCCTTTGTATGCTCACTGAGCCAGACTCTCGTGCTTTTCGATTGCCTTCTTCCCAGCGCCCTCTGGTGCAAGCAGAGTGTTACCAGCCTGTTATTTCCAACCTTTTTCTTACTTCGCTTGAGAGGAACTTCATATTGGTTTGTATTATAAGTAGGCCACGCTGATGACTTGTATAGCAGGATTTCCACTGCCAAATAACGCGAGCTATCGAGCTTCTGATCTGATCGACTGAATCTCGGTTTGAATTAGCAGAGCCTACTCCTTTATTAGTTTTATATACTTTATTAGTTTGGTTTGAAATGGTGCATGAGTTGCAGATCTCTGCAAATATATTCTCAGATGCCGGGTCAGACGTGATCCGCCCCACTTCAAGATCAAGCTGAAGGCCACGCAGAACGCCACGAGCATGCACATGCAGAGGCAGCAGCAAATCGAACTAGCGCCTCTGAAGCAACCCTTCTTTTGGGCAATATAGGGAGAAGGCAGGATATCCACTTTGTTACTGATGTTAATGGCATGTCTTGCAGAGGTCGAACTGTAACTATTTGGTGCAACTTGCAATGGATATCTGCACCTGCTACAACGCTATATTTGACTGTGCTCAGACAATCTAAAGTCCTCAGGGAAACCATTTTTGCTGAAATTAATGTGAAGCAGATAAAATTAGACTCTGGTTGTAGATGTATGTTTTGGCTACCAGTAGGAAATGGGCAGATAGAAGAAGGTGAAATTATTCGTGTCATATTTTCAGTTTGAAGGTGTACAGATGTGAGCTAATCACGCTACTTGGCAGAGTCTCCCGATGACAGATTGTTCAAACCGTCTCTCATCCAGTTTGTAGAATATTTGATTGCCTAATTAAGAGCATAGCAGCAGGAGGAACAGGTGATTACTAGCAAACCCCGCTCATCAGTTGGGTCAGAAGGAAGATTGTCTGACTTGTAAGGTGGATTGCAAGAAGAACAAACCATCCCAAAGCTGCCATGAACACCACGACAAAAGATAGTTATTCCAGACTACAGGCTGAGCTGAGGATGCAACCCGCACTGCCTACGAAGCGTAGATCTACCTATAGGCAGAAGTTGATGGTGACCATCAACCTTCTATGAGAGACGGGGAGATCTGATATGTTTATATATTGTAGTATTCGTTTCCTCTTTTGGTGTGAGGGCTTTTTGGCAGAGCATGTAACGCGGGGCAAACGGAGAGAGCTACAGAGAATGAAAGAAGGAAGTCGCTGCCTTTCGAGACACGTACCGTTGCAGAGTAGTAGGTTTGCCGTTAGTTAAAGGCTAAAGTGCACTGTAATACTACTGTAGCAACCTCTGCAGATTACATTTTATTTTATTGTTAAATGGTTCTTGTTATTCTGTGTATGAATTCTTGAAGCTATCGTCTTAAACTAGGATCCACCGTATTGAGTATTCAAATAACATTAGTTAGCAAGCTAGATTTCCGTTCAGTTCGTTTTGTTAGCAGGTGTTACAGAACATAAATAAGGAGATTTGTCCGAACAGGGGATACCCTGTCAAGTATAGATCAGTTTTTCCTACAGGGTCAAGCTCAACAACAGGTTTGAGTCCTGGAAAATAGAGACGCTGGACAAGTGAATAAGGTTCAAGTTAGGGGAAAATTGGAAGTTCAGATTGAAATTGTCATCGACGAAAGCTGCCCAGAAACTGCAAAACTGCTCAGAAAGGCTACTGGTTTACAAATACCTCCCGAGAAGGAGTCTGGACAAGATTCTATTCGGTTACTTCTAGCCCATTAACTGCATAATCACTACACGGATTTATTTCAGTTTGTACATGTAGATTACTAATATTTTTCATGTGTCGTGCTTTACAGATGCAGCAGAGCATCATTTACTTGACTGGAAAGACAGGTATGAAATCATGGTTGGAACTGCACGTGGGTTGACCTACCTTCACGAGGAATCCGAGATTCCGATCATCCACAGAGATATTAAAGCGAGCAATATATTATTGGATGAAAAACACAGACCCAGAATAGCAGATTTTGGGTTAGCCAGATTCTTTGCGGAAGATAACAGCCATGTGATCACTAACGTTGCAGGAACTTTGTAAGAATTTTCTCTACTATTAATCTCTTGAGGCTACATACTAATTCGTTATTGAATTACAATACGTAAACCGATTACAAGGTGCAATATATCTTAGCATGTAAATTTTCTGCCTGCAGATTTAGGGAGTATTCTGCAATTTCTTGATTAAGAATATTATGGAATTTGGTAGTTAAGATGGGAGATTAAAAAAAATATCCTGTTAACATTGTTTTTGTTCGTTGAAATTGATTATAAATTGTAACAATAGAATGCAGTAGAGATTAATAGATTGCAAAATTCATATATGAATTCAAGCTGCTATTGCAATCAATTTGATTATCAAATTTACCAAAGATTCCATCTCTAGATTTAGATTTCAGTAACGTGATTTTAACCAGACAAATTGATTTATTGGATTCCTTCAGAATGTGACGACTTGCACTCAAGGGTGCCTAATTAAATGTTTGAATTGCAGGGTAAGTTAGGTTACCGTGTGAGCAACAAAGAGTAGTTACAGGAGCACATTGGCGGATCCTCCAAAGATAAGACTCGCTTAACCAGCTAAAAGAGTTCTGACAGTCCAGGTATAAATGCTCTTTATCTCAAAACTGTAATTCTGCAGTTCCTTTATCAGTATAAATTATGCTTCAACTCGTTCAAGAAATCGTTCCATAGCTTCAATTCGCGTCTCGTGGGGTGCATTGCTTTTTGTTCACTTACAGGCTAGGTTACCAGGGCCGTGCTCTGCCTGTAATACAAACAAAACAACTTGGTTGTATATATATATATATATATAACAAATTGAATATGAATACTAATTGATTTCACACAGATTTCACCTGTGCAGGCTCTGCGCCCAGATGCTGCGCCTTTCTGCGTTTGCCCTCTCTTTCTGTAGAAGAGGCACAGTACCTAGAAGACGAACAGTACGATCCAGGAATGGGGACGGTGAGTTTAAATATGCAGAGAATAAGCCTTTGGAAAGGCCATAGGTGCGTTTGGAAAGGCCATAGGAGCCAGCACCTATTCAACCACCTATTTGGAAAGCCCATAGGAGCCAGCACCTGTTAGATGTGCTGGCAGGTGTACATGCAACGGTCTGGCAGGCGTACATGCACTGTGCTATAGGCCAATGTATATATATGCCTTATATGCCTTAACATAAAATGTTAGGGAACTAATGCTATCTTCCCGATAGCATTACTTCAGTCACGCGACGACCGAACTGCTTTCCTAATTTTTTTCTAACTTTTCAGACCATATACCTCGTACTGAGGCCAAATAAGACGAACATGTTTTTGATTGGTTAAAAGGATAAACAAATAATAAAAATGGTTTTGGTTTTCGTGTCATTGGAAAGAACTTTGTTATAAGTTGAAATAGTTTTATAGGTTCGCGCTTCGGACTAATTGTCACCGACCAAAACCGATTGCTATAGTCCATGCCAGGCCCGGAGGGCAATGACTAATAACATTATGTAACTCTAGACTCATAAATACGTTTTTCTCGTTACTGCCAGAGAATGGCTGCAATTTAATAGCTTAATGCTATTAATATTGATTTTCCTCTTCTCCTTCTGGAAATGGGCTGTGGGATCTTATATCCGCATTCTTATATCCGCATATATTAATATTAATAAACGTTCTATATTAATACAGAAGATTCTGTAACTCTAGATTGATAAATAAGTTTTGATGGTTATTATGAGAGAATGGCTTCAATTTAATAGCTTAATGCTATTAATATTGATTTTCCACTTCTCCTTATGGAAATGGGCCGTTGTTATTATAAAAATATATATAAAAATAATATAACTTTTCCACATTCTTATATCTGCATGGATTGATATTAATAAACTTTCAAACATTATTGTAGAGTAAATTTATATTTACATTTATAGATTTAAATTTAAAACTGTATAATAGCAAATTTTCTCTTCCAGTCTGTTTAGCAGAAGTGCCAAAGTACTCTGATTTAGTTAATAATCAATTAAGTTTATTAGGAAAAATTTCATGGTTTATATATTACTTTATAACAGGGAATCGTGAATTAAGTTACGATAGATTAACTATCCTAAAATTTATTCAGAAGTACTTTTTTGGATTCGAACTTAGAATTTCATTATTTACGCAATACTTAGTAACAAAGTCAATAATAGCTAATTGAGCTGTTCAGATAGCTATTATTGTGCTGGTAAGATAAGCTAACTCTCATATAATTTAATGAAAACCAATTTAATTTCTTTTTAATTAAATCAAATCTGAATTAGGGTATTTTTTTGTCCTTAGTGACAGAAAGGGAGGATTATTTCTTAAAAATCTCTTTGGAGTGCAGGGTTAGAAGGTCATTTTAAGAGGTTTAAGAAACATCCACTAGGTGATATGGATCTTGCATTGCAATCAGACTTGTCCTTTTATCTGCCCACACTGGTTGAACATGTCTGGTTTTACTTTAGTTAAATTTAGAAACAATAGCATTCAGTGAACAAACCTAACCGTAAGCCTGAAACATAAATAGTCTCACAATTTAGTCACATTTAGAAACAATAGCATTCAGTGAACAAACTTAAGAGTAAAACATAAATAGTCTCACAATACCATTCCGTGAACAAACCTAACGGTAAAACCTAAATAGTCTCATTATTTCTGGGGTTTTCTTTGTCAAACACAGAAGATCATTCTACCAATATAATGTGGAGCAACTACATAAACCAAAATAAATCGTTATGCAATGTAATCTTCACTTTCAGAAAACACATGACACGTTAAATTTTTCAGCACGATGTTCTGATCATTGTCTGTGGGAAACACATCAGAAATCTGGAATACCACTTCAGAAATTTGCAGTAAACCTAACATGAGAGAAATCTTTTTCTATTGTAATCGACACTCACATCCATCATAACAGAGAAGAGCATATGCCTATCTCTTTATAAATTTGTCTCGGCTCTTTTGGCTTTCTAGATCTCTCTGCTACAGGCACATACCTTGTTAAGAAACTCATGTACCTTGGGAAGTTCTTGGACTCCATACCTGTAAATGGCCTCTGGAAATTTACATAGAGATTGAACCTAAAAAATTTCGGCAACATGTACACAGCATAGCTCATCCCATATCAATATGCCTAAGAGAAGCTCACCCCATCCCTTTTCCTCAGCATAAAATGCTACAGGCAATTTTTATATCATCTGCCACACTGTATTTTCCTACAGCCTCCAGATCCGAGCAATACAGACACTGAAATGCCTTTCCTTGCTCGGACAGTTCCCATTCTTCTCTTAGCAGAGTAGCTGTACTTACTAAGAAAATTTTGCTACCAGAAGAAGAAACATTCGATTTAAAAGCTCCCATTCATTCATCCATCAAAATCTGTTGGGAGCGGCATTCCATGCTGCAGAATGCTTTGTCACCTCTGCAATAATCAGAAAACACAGAATGAGACTAACTGTTGAAGCATGGGTTCTCAGAAATCTCCAACCCAAATTTTACACATGAGCACACGAAAATCAGAAGGGCTATTGAAACCACACATTAACTAAGTGATTGCTCTCACTCTCAAGATTCTAGATTAATTGAACAGGCTTTATGGATGTGCAAAAATGAAATAGAATCATTGGCCTGAAGCTATAATCAAATTTCCATGTGATTCTCCAAACTTTAAATCAATCTCTAACAGAAAAGTTAAAACCCATGGTATGATAATTATAACAGACCTGTACATGAAGATGTCCTTCCCATGGCCTAACTGCCGTTTGCAGAGATAGCAAGCGCTGAGAAAATGGGTAACAGGAAACGCTGTAACATTTGAATTTCTCCCGGGTGGCGATGCAACATCCCGCATTTGGCTTTGATGTTGTTTTTGAACAGGGTATTGCACAGTTTCATGTTCCATACCGGAATGGGTATAGATGTGTTTTGTGCTCAATTTTGGACCGTGGGATGTAACACAAGTATAGCTCTCTGAATGCTCCATTCCTCTCTGATAGCTGGGCTTTGCAACTACAAAAGGAAAACCAATCAGAATTGTTTCATTTTGCTGCCAGAGCGAACCCAACTGGGGATCGAACCTGTTTTCCTCATGGCAATGAGTGATCCAACTCTGTAATCTTCAGTCAATGCTACAAACTCTTTCTCGACTGCTAATACAGCAGGAGCCCATCTCTGAGAATTCCTAATCAATGGCACACAGGAACCCCTCCTAGAAAGGGAGGCCAATGAGTTGCTGATCCTCTGCGCAAGGGTACGCTAGCCCACTCACATACCACAAACCGTAGAATCTTGCTGAACCTTGGCGTGCCCAAATGTAGTTTCTGTGCGGTACGCAACCCCAGAGTCCCAAGTATCTATCCGCAAATACCTAATTCAGGCTACACTTGCCACTCTGGCACCAAACCAGATCGAATTGGACCTGAAAAATATAAATATTAATAATAATAGAAAACAAATAGTAAGAGTCATTTGCTCCAATACGTAAAACACCCATATACCCAAAGTATATAACTGCACTTCCCTGAAGTCATTCAAACCGAACTTGCCACACTCACACCAACCCAGATCCACGGAACGAAAACAAATATTATCATATTCGCCCATATTTTTAATAAT
Source organism: Pinus taeda (assembly GCA_000404065.3). Lineage (NCBI taxonomy): Eukaryota > Viridiplantae > Streptophyta > Pinopsida > Pinales > Pinaceae > Pinus > Pinus taeda. Next base: position 8,622 of record APFE031710776.1, read on the forward strand.
CATTAGATTAGGGTGAAAAGCAGTTTAGATCTAGATCTCTTAGGTTAGGAGAGTGATTAAATTATTATGTTAGAAAAAAATTAAATTTTTTGAGGCGTAATTTTTTTTCAAATTTTACATTGCAAAAAAAGTTTGCAACTAAAAACATTTGATATCTTGGTCTGAAATTAACTGAATTTAAATTGATTTTATTTTTCAAATTTTAAATTACATAAACTAAATAACATCTTTATAACATCTTTATATATCATATTACGCATCATACTAGACCCTAAAATATGTTATTCAAACTATAAAATAGGCGTGTCATACCCATCATTCGCTGGTCTAAACCAGTGTTTTCACTTAATTCCTTCATCAAGGTTCATGCCCCATGTCGACATAGACTTCGCATGGATCTTTGTGACTCACAATAAAAATGTGAGTACATCATTTCATATTTAAAATCTATATTTCATTTATTGTAGTAAAAATTCAAACAGTTCCTAAAGGACATGGTTTTTTCTTAACTCTAATGAAAGCCCATAGAATTTAATGTTGAGATTGAAATCTAAACATTCACGGCTTAAACCCCTGGATGCAAGTCCCTGTCCAATGCCTTTTGTAATGACTTGAAATTTATTGACATGAATCTTCTCAATCACATTAAAAATGTTGGTAGAAGCTTTTATATTTTTAAAATTATACTTCATTAGTACTGAAGTTGACATCAAATAATAGTGACGTACTAGGGCTTTCACGTAACCCATTCATGCTCACATGTGCGTGTCAACTTTTTACAATAATTCAAAATCATGGTTTTTGCGTAGTTTTGTTCACGGAATTATTTGTCTCGTTGCCCTTAGACACATTCCCACTTAGTGCAAAATGTAGGTTAGTGTCGGTAAATGGTTGTAAATTAGATGTTGATTTAATATAGAATAGATGTCGAAATGCTTGTGAAATGAAACATTATACTTAATAATATAATAATAATAATAATACAATATGATGGGATTAGTTAAAAAATAAAAATAAGAATGTATTAATTCACTTTGTTATAATATAATTTTATTTTTATTAATAAAATTAAAATATTTTTTTCAAGAAAACATTATAATAAGCTGTAAAGTAAATTAAATAATAATCATTTATATTTATAATCATAATATTGTAAAACATATAATTAATAAACATATAATAACTTAATAAATTTAATTAATAAATGCACAATTAAAAAATAAAATAGTTTTAAACATAGAAATGTGAAATAGATATGTAATAGTTATAAGGTCAATTGTTTCTTGAGATAAACAATGTAAATGAGTGAAGATTTCTAGAGATGTTAAAACAGAGTTGAGATTTGAATTTAAAGCATGAGAGAGATGTCAGAGACTTGAAGAGAGCCGAAGAGATTGCACACACAACACAAATCACATTATATTTTTATTGATTTCACGGACATTACATATATAGGATTACAGGATCGCACAACACAAAGCACACTATATTTTTATTGATCTCACATACATTACATATATAGGAATACATGATACTTTTAGATCCGAGAATGGTGGATCTAGATTACTAAAAGTAACTAGTACAACTATTAACCTAGGAACTCACACAATTACAACTCACGAAAATTTGGAAATCATGGAACCGTTACTTCCAATACCATCCCTTAATGCTTACATGACAAAACAAGAAAATAGAAATTACAACAATGAATGAATCTCTATCAAATTTGTGTGATATGATCATCACTAGCACTCATATTCACTCTGAAATCTCACCGTTTTCATTCTTTTCTTGACTACACTTTTGAGCTTCCCACTTGATCCATTTAAGACATAACCACTTCAGCGTTCACATGCTTTGGAGAATTGAGGCTTCTCAACCTCTTGGAGCCCAACGGGTCCGTCTCGATACTAAACCATCCTATGGAACTACCACCATCTGTTGAATCCACGACCCTCTTCAACCTTCATTAGTTATTTAGGATAGCATTCTAGATGCAAAACGTCTTCAACACAATTCTACAACTTGACCTTGAATAAAATAACCTATAATGAGGCTCTCAAAACACGAAGGGTCACACAAGCTTGAATTTATTAAGAACTAGTTATGACTAATGCTCTTACGCATGACGGGCCACACCAACTTGACTTTATTAAAAACTACATTTAACCAATGCCACGGAAAAAGAACATTAGTTGAAACATTAGTTCATTGAATAGTTAGTAGGTTCACAACCAGACACATTAGTCTATTGAATAGTTGATAGGTTCTTTTTGGTTCTACTTCATTTGGTTTGGTTTGGTTTGGTTTTTTTTTTTTTTTTTTTTTTTTTTTTTTATAAATACCATGTAAGACAGAAAAAAGAATATATCGTCTGCATTATCAACAAATATCGAAAGGAATATATCACGTCAGATCCCACCGTTCCATAATTGTTCCACACCCATGACATAAAGTGTTGTTGGGTATTGTATTAGTATCGGAAATTGATAATCTGATACTTCGTCATCATTAAATGCAAAGATAACTTTTTCTCAGCTACTCGTAACTGCATATGCTGCAAATTTTCTACACGCTTTGACTCGGTTCCAAAAATATCTTGGTAAATGTTCACAGACAAGGAATTATCCCTATGGACACAACACATCCTCCGTCACTCCTATCCCACGGGGAGACTTTCAAATTGTTGGCAGAAATTCTTAGGCGAGAGCAAAATGTTCACTTCACTATTTGTCTACCATAACACTTATTGCAGAGATACAACCAAACGAGAGGTTGTACACGGAGCTTTTGGAGATGGGAGATAGAGGGGTCGTCTTATGAGCACTGATCACGGACGGCGGTGAGATCGTAGGGTGAAATGTCGGTGGCGAGCCACTTCTTGACTGTGAATAACTTCTAGTTGCGGAAGATGTCCGCTAAATATGTCGAGGTTGTCCCTCTCGAAATAGTGGTAGCTCGGCCCATGAGGTCACCCCTCGCCTCCAAATTGTCGATGAACATCTCTCCGCCAAGCGGATCCACCAGAGTGAGACTGATGTTGGAGTCTGTTCCTTCCATCCATATGTTGCCCGTCCTAATGTACACGTTGTAAACGCAGGTCCCCTCAGAATTGGTTGAATCTCCATAAACAATGGCTCAAGAAAGAAGGCAGAGCATGGGCAGGATTATTTTTGGGTTGTCATGGCTCTCGGCGATGTGAAAATATATGGGACCAAAGGATATTATGCTCCTAAAATTCAAAAGATGATACAGATACTTGATTATGTGTGGTCATGATCTTGCCAAACTAATTAATCCCATGCGATACCTATTCAATTTATGAAGAATTGTAGATCGAGATAACTAAACACACAAATCTACACCAGGAAAACACATTTCTACACAAGGAAAACAAATTTATTCACAGGAACACTTCACATACCATAAACTCTTATCCTAATTTATTTACGGAGACACTAAGGGCTCTCTCACGTATTCCTCGCCTTCTCATAAGGGAATCAAGTCATTGCTTGATACCATGTTAGAAATATGAAGATAGCGAGAGATATTGCACACATAACATAAATCACATTATATCTGTATTGATTTCAAAGACATTACATATGATGCTTCTAGATTTGAGAATGGTGGATTTAGATTACTAAACATAGCTAGTACAACTATTAATCTAGGAACTCACACAATTACAACTCACTACAACTTGCAAGTCATGGAAGGATTAATATGAAAAAAAAAAAATTAGTCATTGAATGGAGGAAAGAAAAGAATAAAATTATAGTGACATAAAAAATGGACAAATTGAAAAGAGTGAGGAAAATGGGGAAGGTCAAATGGAGGGTAAAAAATTAAGTGAAAATAAAGACTCTAAAAAAGGGAAAAAATGAAAGGAAAAAGAAGTGATTCAAAGGGTAAATTTGGAGTGAAGAAGGAGAGAAGGGGTGGAAAGGGCAAGGAAAGAAGAACCATGGATTATAGTGGGTGAGGGGAGATAAAACTACTAAAGAGAAAAAAAAAAAAAATACAAAAAAAAAAAAAAACATAAATCACGATATATTTGAACATATATATTAAGATAATGATTTATATTTCTAACCCTTAGAAATTCATATTTAAATTTAACTAATAATCATAAAAAAATATGATATTTACAATAAACTTTATTTTGAATTATTCTATCTATCTATATCACCAATATTATTCATATTACATTAAAAACTTCAAATATAAAAATGTTGCATGTATATGTAACTATACCCATCATAAACATTTTAAAAAAATTAAGCATACAAATATTTTTAAGTATAGATGTTCAAAATTTATACAAATATTAATAATATTATTAAGAATGAGTATAAATTCATCTTTGTTAGAATTAATGGAGGATAGGCTCTTATGATTACGTAGTTGTGATTTTCCTTTTCTTAGTTATTCAGTTCCTATTATTCAGGGATATGGTTTGTTGTCGCTAACAAATTGTATCTGTTTATTATTGGAGATTAATTTGAAGTGGCGTTTTGCTTGAAGGAGCTCCTGGTGATCCGCACCTGTGAGCTCTTGTGTTGGTTTTTCATTTCATGTCTTCCCTGTGCAACTCTTGACATGGTATCACAGCCGTAGGTCTTAATCATGTATGCTGTCTCACAGAGGGAGTAGCGTGGATGTGAGGATTCGAACCTGTGGAACGGTAGTATAGAGGAGGCTTGACTTGTGTCAAGGAGGAGGCCGAATTTTGTTCGGTGTATGATGGCAGTATGACTACTTGAGTCACTGTAGTATTTTTTTTACGGAGCAGCGTAAGATACTCATTCAAGAGGCTGCAGGGAGGAGGCATTCAGGCCAAATTATGATTGCTGATCGGAGAAGCTTGAGATAGATTGGCTATTTTTGACAATTCCTGCACTATTAAACATCAACCATCAGTGTTACTTTGCCAGAGTGGAATTAAGCCATGAGGTGGGCTGCGTGGGATCGGGCGCAACAAAATAAGATATGTTGTGGCGTTGCTTTTTGAACCATGCAGAAGGTTGCAATATCTCCGCAAGAGCATTGAATGTTCCTGCTATTGTAGGAGAGCGCCATTTATTTATTGTTGTCGTTTTTTTCGATAATTGAAGTTTTTTTTAATTAAAAGTTTTCTTTTTAATTAAAAAAAGGAATTTCTTTAATTAAAAGAAATGGCTCTGCATTATTTTTTAAGGAATTATTATTGATCTAAGGGAGCCTTTTTAAAAAAAAAAGGAAATTTGCAAAAGGTGTTTTTTAAAGAAGATCTGGGGTTTGCTGAAATTATTGAAGGTTTTATTCATTCAAGATGAATAATCAAATTGCTGAAGCTTATCTCAATGAGAGTAATAAGCTTGATGGTTTCAATTACACTAATTGGAAGTTTAAGCTCCAGACCTTGCTTGAGGGACAGAATGCCTATGGCATTACCATGGGTGATGAGGTCAAGTTGACCTCTGCAACTGGTGGACCGAATACAGTAATTCAAGACTAGGAGAAAAGGGAGATGAAGGCAAAGGTTCTCCTCATCATCCCTCACATTAGGGAGTGCAAGACAACGAATGATATATAGATGATGCTCAAATAAATGTACGAGATAAAGAACACCAGTCGAACCTTGTGCATCAGGAAGAAAATTCTCTCCATCAAGATGGAGGAAAATGTGTTTGTTTTCTTCATTCATATCCTGGATAAAGGAGGTTAAAAATAAACTAACTGATATCGATTAGACTTTGGCGAATGATGATCTGGTGACAATTACGATGAACGACACGATGGATGATTATGAGATGTTTATAACAGGATTAAATGCAAGAGAAAAGCCTCCAGGCTTTGAAGAGATTGCTACAAGAAGAGGAAAGGAGGATGTCTCTCAAACCTCAAAATCTAGATCTTGGATTGATGACCAAGTTCAAGACGAAAGGGAAAGCAGTGGCTGATCACACGAAGGGAAGCATATCACGAAAACGAACATCACAAGGTATGACCTCGCATAAACATGACTCTGCTCCTAGATGTTTTTATTTTGGCAAGGTAGGCCATATTGCTAAATTTTTCCATAAGAAAAAGGCAGATGGGGAGAGGTACAAGCAGAGAAGACATGCAGGTCATGTGGCTGATGCAGATCAGAACTAGGATGTCACATTATTTATGGTTGAGACTACACTAGCCACTGAGGAGGATGAATTAGATATTTGGTTCGTAGTTTCTGGAGCCTCCTCACATATGACAGGTAAAAAGCAATGGTTCAAAAATTTTAGAGAATCCAACATTGGAGTAAAAGTATACCTTGGAGATAATAGAGGGTATAAGATTAAGGGACATGGAGATGTCCTTATCACTCTGCTTGATGGAAAGATAAGAAATGTATCTGATGTGTGGTATGTTCCTCGTATTAAGAAGAACCTGATTTCTGTATCAAATATTACAGATCAGGATCTCAAGGTAGAATTCTTTAAATCTTATTATATTATTAAAGACTTATTGGACCAGATGAAGCCTATTGCTACAATTATTCGTATAGGAAGACTCTACAAGCTAGATTTCCATAGTACACCACAGCAAGCTTTGATGTCATCAGATAAGTCTGCTGAAAATTTGTGGCTTCAATGCCTTGGGCACATCAATTTTAGTGACCTTCTTCTGTTGCAGAACAAAAGTATGGTAGATGGTCTTCCTGTTTTGAAAAAGTTTCATATTGATTGTGAAGAATGTGCATTCGGTAAATAGAATAGAGATGAATTTCCTATTATTAAAGATACGAAATAGAGGGATACACTCGAACTTGTACACACTGATTTATGTGGCCCTATGCAGACAAGATCGTTAGGTGGAGCCTACTATTTTCTAATGTTTCTTGATGATTGTACAAGATTCACATAGGTGTATTTTCTTAGACAAAAGAGTCATGCCTTTGAGTATTACAAGTAGTTCAGGAACATGATCGAGAGGCAAACATGAAGGTTCATCAAGATTCTTCGATCAGATCAAGGCAGAGAATTCAAGAAAGGGGATTTCCACAAATACTGCAAAGAGCATGGGATACAATAGTAGTTTACAACACCTTACACTCATCAGAATGGAGTAGCTGAGAGGAAAAATAGAACACTAGTGGAGTGTGCTCACAGTATGTTGACAGGTAAGAATCTAATTAATAGTTTTCGGGTCGAAGCTGTTAATACTGCAGTGTATTTGAGGAATAGGAATCCCACTAAAATTCTTGATTATAAAACTCCTTTCGAAGTGTTGTTTGGCTTCAAGCCCGCAGTAAGTCACCTTAGCTTATTTGGTTGTAAATATTTTGTGCATGTTCCCAAAGAAAATAGGAAGAATTTAGATTCAAAGGCCATTAAATGTACCTTCATTGGATAGTGTAGTGAGTATAAAGCTTATAAGTTGTTTGATCCTTCTACTCACAAGGTGTTTGTTAGTAGAGACATAGTATTCCATGAATAGGTTGATGATGGAAAGCCCGTTCAAGATAATAAAGAATGGCATGTACCCTTACTTTCAGATGAGGATGTTGAAACAAGGATCAATCAACAACAACATCAACAATAGCAGCAACAAAAACAGGATAAAGAGGAGGAAATTGAGTTCAGTCCACAAAGAGAAGAACATAGAAGAATAATTGACACCCCACCACTCCGGAGATTTAGCAAGCCGAAACAATTACCAGCTTGGTATAGGGATTGGGTACTCATGACTGGTATGTTAAACATTGCAGAACCTTCTAATTTTCATGAAGCTAGTAAGAGTTGTGAATGGAAGGAAGCAATGGAGGAGGAATATGAATCTATTATTAAGAACAATATTGGGATCTAGTAAAGCTTCCTCATGGTAAACAACCCATAGGTTGCAGATGGTTATTTAAGTTGAAATTTAAAGCAAATGGGTCTATTGATCAGCATAATGCAAGGTTGGTTGCAAAGGGGTATTCGCAGAAAGAAGGCATTGATTTTGAGGAAACATTTTCCCCTGTTGCAAAATTAAATACTATTAGATTGATTATTGCTTTAGCCACTAAGAATCATTGGAAAATACATCAATTAGACATTAAATATGCTTTCTTAAATGGTGATTTAAAATAAGAGGTATACTTAATGCAACCTGTGGGGTTTGTTAAGAAGGGAGAAGAGCATTCAGTATGTAGATTAAAGAAAGATTTATATGGTTTAAAAAAGCCTCCTAGATCATGGTACGACAAAATCGATTCATTCTTCCTCATGCATGGTTATAAACGGAGCAAAAATGATCCTAATTTGTATATTTCTTTAATGATGAAGGGTAGATAGTGTTGATTTCTTTATATGTATATGATGTGATCATGACAGGGAGTGTAGACAATCTCATTGAAGAAATCAAGCAGCAGTTATCACAGAAATTTGAGATGAAGGACTTTGGAGGAATGCATTACTGTTTGGGTCTAGAAGTTTGGAGAGATTCAAGCCAAACTTTCTTGTCCCAGGGTAAGTATGCTAAGAGTTCGTTGACTCAATTTAAAATGGATGAGTGTAAGGCTACATTTGTGCCTTTACAGTAAAACAACAAAATTCAGGTGAATGATGGTTTGAAATATGCAAATGCAACATTGTACAGACAATTGGTTGGTAGTCTTATCTATTTGACTACAATGAGACTAGATCTAGTATATGCAGTGAGTGTTTTGAGTCAGTTCATGACTGAACCTCATGAGAACGATTAGCTTGCAGTGAAAGGAGTGTTGAGGTATCTGTAAGGAACTTCAGACTTTGATATTTTATATTCTAACTCATTTGATGTTAGCTTAACAAGTTATACAGACTCTGATTGGGCGGGAAATTTAGATGATAGAAGATCAATTACAGGTTATGCCTTTAGCATTGGGTTGGGGGTCATCTCTTGGTGCAGCAAGAAGTAGCTTGCTATATCCTTATCCTCAGAAGAAGCAGAATATCAAGCTATGTGTGCAACAACATGTGAGGCAGTTTGGTTGCACATACTTCTTCAAGATGCAGGAGAAGAATAGACAGAAGCTACAATTATCAATTGCGATAATCAAAGTTCCATCAAACTGGCTTACAATCCTATGTTTCATAAAAACACTAAGCACATAGACACTCATTTTCATTTTGTTAGGGAAAAGGTGTAGTCCAAAGAGATTTGTGTTGAATATTGTAATTCTTGTGATAATATGGGTGATATATTTACTAAGCCTCTCACAAGACTGAAGTTTGAGTTGTTTAGGGATATATTAGGTGTGTTTAAGAACCCTTTCTGCATTAAGGGGGAGTGTTAGAATTAATGGTGAATAGGCTCTTATGGTCAGGTAGTTGTGATTTTCCTTTTCTTAGTTATTGAGTTCATATTATTCAGAGATATGATTTGTTGCCCCTAACAAATTGTATCTATTTATTATTGGAGATTAATGTGAAGCTAGTGTGGCATTTTGCTTGAAGGATCTCCTGGGGATCCGCACCTATGAGCTCCTCTTGTGTTGGTTTGTCATTTCATGTCTTCCCTCTGCAACTCTTGACAATATTAACTTTAGATTTACCAAATATTAAGAGGAATCAAATATTTCTAGATGTACCTTATTATGTTTTGCATTATAATAAAAAGAAAATTACATTTCAAAAGATTTGATCCCTCTCCGCACATCTTAAATAAAAAGTTAAAATAAATATATATTAATATGTTTTATAACAATAATTATATAAAATCTCTACACCACAATAAAATGCGTGAATCAAATTTCATGTATTTTTATCATAATTATTTAACATGTGTTAGAAACAAATATTCATTGAGTGACAAGCATGGTTTTTTTCTCAATCCTACTAATCTTTACAAAGAGATCTTCAATGAGTTAACATTGAATTTTAAATTTTTATCTTTTTGCAAATACACACATTTATGTCAACGTTATTTTAAATAATATAAATATTTTTATGTTTTTGAATTATTATATATATATAATTTTTCACATCATTTTTTTAAATTAGTTTTGTTTAGAATTTAGAATATTTATTAAATTTGTAGATTTTTATTATTGCAAATTATAAATTCAATGGTTTAAGATTTTTTAAAGTTTTGAATTGATTTATGCATTCAAAAATGCAATTTAAGTAATAGAAGTGTGTTCCAACAATAATTTTCTACGACAATCCATTCATTTGCCCCAAATTTTGTAATGTGACTATAATGCTAGCATGGGTATGGGAGCCATGGCTAGCTCATATATTGCCAACATAGAAAATGAGCCATGGCTAATGATATAATGTAATTTTAAATTTAATGCTTATGATTGTTGACTAAAGGAAATGACAACCTTTTGGATCCCAAGGTCTAATGAATTTTGTTTGTTGAGAAAGCCACAAAACCAACATGAACTTAAGTGTTGAACTGAACGAGCTAGCATTTGGAGACATGATTAAGACAATTACCAATAGCCAAATTTATGAGATGGTTGGAGATGATGGAGGAGAAGACGATGCTTGTTCCCATAGCACATCTAGGAGGTAGGCTTGCAACCTCTCAAACACATAGTGTGATGCTGGGAAAATCATATGAAGGCATAGCTAAAGAGAATTGGGGGCTCTAATTTGTTGGTTGGTTGGCTTGCACTGTGCAAGCTCGCGAATTGGTCTCCTAGTTGTGAAGATTTCTCTTGGACTGAACTTTTATCTCTTTTGAGTGTGTTTCTGATCACTGGAGCATATAGAATTTATTCACATTGCAAGTAGAAGACAAATTCATGTCTAAGCTAATATGTAGAGGCTTATGCGTGAGTTAAGCCCCGTGAACTTTGGGTGAATCTTTTAGGAATTGTTTGTGAGGAACTAAACTATGTTGTTTAAGCCTATATGGTCAATGGGAGCCTTAGTGGATGATTGAATCCTTGTGGTTCTTTTTGTAAGCTAATAAGATACATGGACAGGGAGTAATTGTGGTTGTAAGAACCCTAGTAAAAAATCCATGTAATAAAGTTAATAAAGGAAAAATAATAACCATGGTCATGGGACATGTATTCAAAGTTGAATGGTGGGAAAAAAACATAATGATGGGGATCACTTGTGATTAATTAATGGCTATAAAAATTGGCAAGGGTAATAACAAAGTCTTTGGAAAGGAAAAACAACATTAAGTGACATTTTATTTATGAAAATAATGAAAAATAGGAGAAAAGGGGGGTGAAAGGTCACAGGTTGCATGTGAGTAGGAAAATGAAGGAAAATAATGTAAAATGAAGAAAATAGAAACCTCATTAATAAAAAGGATTCTGAGGATCAGTTTGTAGAATTTTGTCAGTTCAGATTTGGAGCTCTCATTTTCTACTCTCTCTCTCTCATACTCTTGGACATTTAGAGTTTTATTGGAACACTCTTGGAGAAGTGTGTCATACTCAAGATTTGGAGCAATAAGGAAAAATAAGAGAAAGAAAGCGAAAGTGCGAGAGGAAATCGGGATCAACAACTATAAAGGATTTTGCTTGCAGGTACTGAGTTGCATGTATGATTTACTTGCTAGTTTTGGCATGCATGTTGTTTCTTGGCCGTGATCTTCCATTGGCATGGAGGATTTCTTGGAGTGACAGTGGATTTTCTTAGCCTTGACATTTCCTAGATAACCATGGTGTTGATGGTGTCTCTTTTTTTTTTTTTCGTGTTGGTTCTCATGTTCCTTATGGTTGTGGGTTGATTTACTAGTTCTTGGAAACCTTGGTTGGTCAAATGCTATGGAAGCTCTACAACAACTTGGGTTGAGTTATTGGTCCTCTGTTAGGGTCCAACCCTAACCCCCTTATTTATGGTCGAGTCATAGTTATAGTTAAGTAAAGAGTGAATAAAGCCCATATTAATAATTGCAAGTTGTTGACCCACATTTAAAGAATGGACCAGAGTTAGTTGCAAATGGGCCATGGTATTAGATAGATGGTATTAATAAGAACCATGGTACTGAACTGTGGTATTGCATGTATGAATCCTATATAAAGGATAGATACTCCCCTCGAGGAGTGTCGTGTATTATTTTGTAATTGAGCCCAGCTCTATTGGAGGTTGCCCCCTCAAAGAGGAAAGTGAACATCTATTTCCTTTATGAATAATAAAATACATGTTGTTATTTCTTATTGTTCTGTGTTCTGGGTATATTTCTTCGCATATTGGGTATTTTGGTATCTTCTCATAGGTCAAGAGCATAACAAGTGGTATCATAGCACTTTCCAGGGCTGGTGGGATCTCCATTTCTAGCAGAATTTTTTTTTGGCTAGAGATGTGTTCCAGCGTCTTTAAACCACGAGATTTGTCATTGAGCGCATAAACCAGCATATTTGGGGAGGCATGCACGCAATAAATACAAGAGGTGGTCACGCTTGTTGGTCTCCCTTGTAACCTCTATGGGTACCCCTTCAAGTAGTAGCGCATTAGATAGATCCGCGCACGAACTGTCTTCCAAGTACCCTCTGGTTATATCGGAAGCCCCCTAGACTCTCTTGAAACCTTGCCATAGATAAACTGTCGGCGATCTTGTTGCTCCAGTACACCGAGAACAACACTCGGGGATATTACTCGCACGTACGATAAGGTAGTCAGATTGTACGGCTAAGGGTACGGTTGATCCTCCTTGGTTAGTGCCCTGTAAGATTGGGCCAAGTACTACTGTCGAACCCTTATGTATATTATGATCTATAGCACCTCACACTCCCTGAGACCCTAGTTCCCTTGTCTCTCTCTCGATCATGCATCATCTTTGCCCGATCAGATCTAGTAGGTTGGGTTCAATCGCCACAATAAAAATTAGTTCCACCACTCAGATCTATCAGATCCGCTAACCAGATCTATTAGATCCGCCAATTAGATCTATCAGATCCGCCAACCAGATCTATCAGATCCACCAATCAGATCTATCAGATCCGCCATTTAGATCCAGCTGTTGGGTTCGGTAGCAGTCAAAACAATCAGATCTACCATTGTGTGGCTCCTATACCTAGGTAGGATTCTCACAGGACATTGGGGCAGAAGCAACCTTTCAGGGAATCTGCTATTATAATATTCCTAAGAATGTAGTAAAAAAAAAAAAGGATGTCTGAGACACTCCCGGGACGCTTATAGGAGACTTAGCCCATACGAATTAGGTCAACGAGCTGAGCAAGGTGGTACCATTCACTTGTTAGCTTCAAAAATTGGGTGGTCCCAAATTTTTGCTCACAATAACGACAATTGCACTAGATCGGTGCATGGTACAAACCAGAGCTCAAGCTATGGCCAATGAGAAGATGGACTCCCTTGCAAATAGGTTGGAGGAATTATTGAAGCAGATCCAGAACTTATAGGAAACTCTCACAAAGGGCAAGCTGGGGGAACAACCGAAGGCATATGATTTTAATGAAAACATTGAGGGCGAGTCTAGCCATTCTCTTCACTTCTATGGAAACCACCAACAGTCCCAACCATGACCAGCCAAGCTAGACATGTATAAATTTGATGGCTCTCATCTCGCCACATGGCTAGCACAAATGGAGAAATATTTCACATTGAATCACATTAGAGATGATGTGACTCAACTAAGTGTGGGTAGCATGTACTTGGACCACAAAAGATGGAAATGGTGGCAATGGCATCAATGTTTCTATGGAAGTCCTGTGACTTGGCATATATTCACAAAATCCCTTTCGGATCGCTTTGACCATGAATCTAATTTTTTGGGTCATCTTACTAAGCTCCGACAAAGAGGAACAATGCAAGAATATATTACAGCCTTCGAAGCCTTAGCCTTCCACACAGGAGGTCTACGAGATGAGTTCTACTTGGAATGTTTTTTCATTTGTATCAAGGAAGCCATATAAGCCCACATCTAACTCGTACACCCAATCTCATGGCTGGATGCTTGCAAGATAGCTCGTGAAGTAGAACACAAGTTAGCAGCCCAGTCGAATGGTCCAAATTTCATAGCCAGGGTCGCCCCACTTAGGCTCCAAGCACTACCCAAACACTTAAGGTTCAAAAGGTGTCACGAACAGAAATGGAAGAAAGAAGAAAGCAAGGATTGTGTTACTACTGTGATGAGAAATACTCCTCGGGGCATAAATTCAAGGAACCAAAATTCTTTCAAATTGATGCTACTGATCACAGTTCATCCGAGGAAGCCCCACCATTTGAGGAACCAGAGGAGGAAGATGAGGACAACAAGTTGGACAATGCGCTCCCAGCTACACCTGACGAACCGATTATCTCACTTCATGCTTTTGTAGGGATTTCTTCTCCCAAAACTCTCAAAATGAGAGGTTTTATTAAGCATCACCCTGTAGTAGTCTTGATTGATAGTGGTAGTACGCATAACTTTATCCATCAAAGAGTCGCTGAAGTAGTGCATTGTTTTGTCGGAGTAGTCTCTAATTTCTAGGTCCAAATTGCTGATGGGGGGACAATGAAATGTGAAGGTCGTTGTGAAAATGTCAAAATTCAAATGGGGGATTATCAGCTAAAGACCCACATGTTTTCCATACACATGGGTGGGTGTGACATTGTCTTGGGTGCTAAATGGCTCCACACACTCATCGCAATCACAATGGATTTCCAGGAGTTATATATGAGCTTTAAGTAGAACAACCACACACATACCCTCCGCGGACTCCGGGAAGGTGCTCCCTGAACCCACTTCTCTTCATATTCATCTGAGATGCAACAGATCTTAAACAACCATCTTCCTGTCTTTGACAAGCCTCATGAGCTTCCACCATCAAGAGAGGAACATGATCATAGCATTACTTTGGTCCCAGGGGCCCAACCACCAAATGTCTGCCCATATAGATATCCGTTCACCCAAAAGAATGAAATAGAAAAAGTCATCAAGGAACTCCTGGAAGCAGGCGTCATTCATCCTAGCATTAGTCCTTATTCATTACCTGTGGTCATGGTGATCAAGAAAGATGGCGAATGTCATATGTTTCCAGAGTTCAGGGCCCTCAACAAGCTGACAGTCAAAGATAAATTGCCCATCCTGGTTGTCGATGATTTGCTGGATGAACTAAACGGGGCTCAATTATTTACTAAGCTTGACCTTCGCTCGGGCTATCACCAAATTCGCGTGAAAGAAGTCGACATTCCAAAGACTGCTTTGTGAACTCATGAAGGCCATTATGAATTCCGGGTCATGTCATTTGGTCTTTGTAATTCCCATCCACTTTTCAGAGCCTCATGAACCACCTTCTCAAACCATATATCAAAAAATTTGTCCTTGTTTTCTTTGATGACATCCTCATCTACAGTCGCACTTGGGCCACACATCTTGATGCAGGAGCATCAAGACCTTTTTCTCCATTTGTAAATATGGGGTGCGATAATATTAATTTGTAAATATGGGGTGTGATGATTTTTAATATTTTATTAATTAATTTGAATTAAATAGGAGAAGGTGAGGATTTATGTAAATATCTTTTTATTAATAAAAGGATATGAGGAAATTTAATAAATTCAAGGATTTTAGGGATAAAAACCTATCCTTTAGGGATGTTGAGAAATTTAGGGGTTTGTTGAGATATTCTAGTGGTGTTGAGATATTAAGGGGATTGAGCATTTAATTAGTTTATTTTTTAAAATTGTGTAAATAGGAAGGGGTTTGGAGAGAAAAATAGAGGAGGAAAAATTGTGAGGAGTGAGGTGTGAGAAAGGTTCTCCTTGGGAGCCTTCTGCAATTTGTAAAAGGGCCATGGATTTGCATATCTGGCATGAATATAACTGTGTGAATGTTTGTGTTATTGTAAATATTAATATGTTGATTTCAATTTTTATGGGCCTCGTTGTGTTTAATAAAATTCTGAGAGATGGTTCTTTGCTTGATGACAGAATTTGATGTCATATAACTTGAATGGCATAATGGTGCTTATTTTCCCATGCGCTCTCTGCTGTGTAATAATGGTGAATCGGTTTCTGTTTCATTTAATGTATGGACAGGCTTGATTTTATATGGCGCACATATATGCAGTCATATAATGTTGAACTCGCACATATATACAGTCATATAGTGTTGAAATGGCACGGTGTTAATGGTTCTACTTATGATTCCATACGCATTTGTTGTCCGGTGTGATTAAATGCTGTCTGGTGTGTGCATACACGCCCGTAGGCATAATGATAACATGCTGCTTGATTTTAACTGATAACAGGTTTGGCGGAGGAATATAGAGCTGTCAATTCGACTGTACATCGGTGTATAATAAATTGGGGATCATATCTGCATATTGTTTAATTTGCTGTGGCGAGTTTCGGGGATCAGTTGAAGGTTCATTGTTTATATGCCTGAGGCAGAGCCGTCATTTGGAAAGTGGTGAGCCGTCAATATGAGTATATTAATTCAGTTATGTGTGAGCATGATTGCCTTAATGAGTTGGGAGATATGATATTATGCATGTGGTGACAGAAATTGGTGTTTATATAATGTTTAAATTCCCGTCTCTATTTGTAATTGAAATGTATACTTGAAATTTGTCGTTTCTGATTGAGACTATACCGGTGGTAGAGGTCTGGACTTGGAAGCCAAATGATATAAAGTGTTTCAGTTAAAGCAATACGCATATACACAGTGATTAGCTCTTGCAGCGCTGGGCCCTACCAAAGTAAAATTAGATTGCGGATGAGCGTAAGGGAAAAGCCATATGTCACTCAATTATTATTACAATTATTGTGCGAATTAAGAGCGTTGTCGTGCTATCATCGAGAGGGTCGTCGATGCTTATGAGGGAGCCATCGTATAACTCAGAGTATAATTCAGGGTAGCATACACATTACGACTTGTAACCTGGAATCAAAATCTCCATTTACATTTCATCTGTGTTTTTATGCGTAGCTCTATTCTTTTGATATAAAATGTATACATAGCTATCAAGTCGAATTCTGGTCAATTGTAATTATTGTAAATCCAACGCAGAGTTGGAAGGACTGTTGTTCTTGGAAATTGAGTTTAGTGAGGACTGAAAGTCATGATTGGAGCTACCCCAAACAGCGTGATTGGTGCCTCATTTGAAGGCTGCATTTAATTGTATAGGGTTGTTGGTTGCCTGAGAAATTACAATTATATATCCATTGACTGAAAGCCGCATAGGGACAAAGATATACATGCGAGCCTGTGTTTAAAATAAAATCCATCCTATAATCAGCGCCGATGGTAAAGAGGATGCCGTGGTATATATGAGTAATGAGACTACAACGATTATGTAAACACTGGAGTGTGTTAAAGTGCATGTTTTATCTGCATGGCTGTCGAAGATCCTGGTAGGAGTGGCCTGGGAGTGGCCTGGGCCATCATTTTTGGTATCGGAGCTTAGCTCTATTGAAATGAAGAATGTTTGTTTTTCTGAATGAAGACAGAAGGTTTGTTGAACTGGAATATATTTCTGAATGTGTGATGAATGATGAAGTAGCAGATGTGCATGCAGGCAAAGGAGGTCAGATTCTAATCTGACAGTGAAAGCAAACCAGAGTACAGCTGAAGAATTGAGAAGGTATTTTGTGTGGTTAATTTTGATTTGAGTTTTACTGACAAGAAATGAAATGAGAATTGATGATTACAGCAAAGAAGAAACTCAGCAAGGAAGGAATTGTTGCTGACAGCTAAAGTTTGCAGATAAAGCCGGAAGATAGGAAGAGAGAATCAGATTTTAAAATCTGATTAACAGTAGTTGATATCGAGAAATTGTGCAGAGGAAGCAATGAAGATTTTCTGAAACAAAAATTGCAGGAGTGTGAGATTCTGAAGGTAGTTGAAGAGTTTGAAGACACAAGCTAACAACTAGTGGGGAGAACGGTCCATTTAAAAGTACAGGCAAACGAAAAGACAAGATCAGACTGAGATCTTGAAGGTAAGGTGATCTGGGTTTATTTGAATTTGAAGATTGTAGTCTTTTCATTAAAGCAGAAGTATTTTTGGAACTACCAAAAGGAAAATCCATAGAAGACATGTTTAAAATTGCTAACAGAAAACTTGTGAAAGCATAGGTGTGGCAGAACCTTGAGGAAATCCAATAGAGATTGGATAAGGAAGACAGTTGTGAACAGGCAGATGAGTTGAAGCCAAGAATAGCAAAGAAAAGTGCTCAAAGGAGGTTCTGGAGATAGAGAACCAATTGCTTGCCAAAAGACCGAGTGAGGAGGGCTTGGTGAGGTAAGTGGCGGCAAGATAGGACTTGCTGCTGAAGAGGCTTTAGTACAACTCATAGTAAAGCGAGTGAGGAACTCATAGAGATGGAAAGGATGATGACTAGTGACAGTCGTCACAAAGGTTCTGAAATAAACCACAGCAGAGGACAAAAGGAGAAGGATGCCAAGGCAATTGGCATACAGAGAAAGTTAAGCAAAGAGGAATATGAGAGGGAGAAGGCTGAGATAGCAGTTCAGCTTGGGGTATTAATGGAAATGTTGCAAAGAAATGAGGAAGACCAGAAGCGTGGTTATGTCATGAGAAAGAAGGTGAGGTGGCAGAGACTACAAGAGAAGTGGAATCATCACGTAAATTTGCAGTTGATAAAGGAACTAAGGGAACTTGAACAGGTTATAGATGCGAGGCAGAGGATAGAGAAGCTCGAAACAGTTGAGCTACAGCAAAAGGAAGATGTTGAAGTTTCGATATGTTACCCAGAGAGTGGACCATTACTTTTTGGAAGTGATGAAGAGCTAGAGGAGTTGAATCATATGAATTATTCGAAGCAGTCGAAAGATTTGATGACTGAAGCCTTAAACAAGACCGTAAGGTCTTGTGATTTTAAAACTAATGATTTGTGTGTGATTGCAGGTTTGGAAGAAAAGAAGATGAATGTCCTGGATAGATTGTTGATGAAGGATGACAAAGCAGTGGTCATAAACGATAATCAGGAAGAAATTGCAAATGGTGAGCAAAGGAATGTTGCAGAGGGAAAGGAAGATTGGGAGGCCGCAACATTCATATTGAAAGCTAGAGCAACATGTGAGGTGACATTTATAGTAGCAGCAGCAGAAAAGGTAATCAAAACAAGTGAAGAGCAAGCAAGAATGAGAGCTCAGCAATCAAGGGATGGAAACAATCAGCAAACACAGGACATACTGGATAGAGAAATTGAGTTGATAAGAAGGTTAATGGTAAAAACATCCCAGAGAAATACAGCCGAAAGAAAGAAAAGGAACGACAACAAGAGAATGACAATGAAGGATTGCAAGAGCAGAGCAGGTGGAGCACTACAACACAAAATATGGAAACCTGGAAGACAACAGCAGATGACAACAGCAATGAAGCAATCGACAAGCACGGAAGGATTACAAAATAAAATTTGGGATCCAGGAGGAGATATCTAGACTTATGACCAGGTGGTCATGAATTTTCTTACATGGGGAGTCTGATG
>APFE031710776.1:38608-49717 GCA_000404065.3 Pinus taeda
CTAGCATCTGTGGAGGACATCTTTATTGGAAAACCACATCCCATAAGATCCTAAGAGCTGGGTATTATTGGCCCACTCTATTTTATTATGTATTTTCATTTGTGAAGTCTTGTGACAAATGCCAGAGGTTTGCAGGAAGACAATGTCTAAAATCTTTGCCCCTGAAACCAGTACACACCAGTGGCACTTTCTAGCAGTGGGGTTTGGATTTCATAGGGGAGATTAATCCACATTCCAGTGGCCAGCATAGATGGATTTTATTAGCCACTGATTATTTTACCAAATGGATTGAGGCCATCCCCACTAAGAAAGCTGATCACTAGGTTGTCATGAAATTCTTGACAGAAAATTTTTTCACTAGGTTTGGCTGCCCAAACAAATTGGTTATAGACAATGCAGCAGCTTTTAGGGAAAAAGAGTTGGCGGACATGTGTGACTCAATGGGCATGAAACTAGTGCATTCCACCTCATATTATCCTCAAGGTAATGGCCTAGCATAATCATCCAATAAAAGATTGGTAAGGATAATAAAAAAGCTACTGGAAGACAACAAGCAGAACTGGGATTCCAAACTAAAGTTTGCATTGTGGGCTGACAGGGTTACCACCAAGAAGTCCATAGAGAATTATCCATTCAAGCTGGTATATGGCACTGAGGTTGTTTTCCCAATCCAATTGATCCTCCCTGTGGCCAAATTTTTATAGGAAGAGAAAATAAAGGAAAGTGACATAGCAAGGAGGATAAGTGACTTGGCTAAAGTTCATCAGATTAGAGATCAATTGATTAAGAGGTCTGCAATACATCAAAGGAAAATCAAGGAAGCTTTTGGAAGAAAGGCAAAGATGGAAAATTTTCAGGTTGTTGACTGGGTCCTAAAATGGGATGCACTAAAGGAAAAGAAAGGCAACCATGGTAAATTTTATGCTCTGTGGACAGGACCATTTGTCATCTCTGAGGTCCAGGGAAACAATACTTTCATGCTACAAAGTTTGGAGGGAGAAACTGTTTTTGATGGCCCAATCAATGGGCAGTTTTTTAAAGTTTGTTTTGTTTAAGGCTTTCAGGCTTCAATACTGTAAATATGTTATTTGTCAAAGTTTTAGTGTAGGCTTAGATAGACTCCATGCCCAATGGAATACTAGGCAATATTTCTAGTCTTGTTTCTTATGTAAAAGGTAGTGGTCTACGGTTCTTGAAGCCTCACACGGAGGATTTCATCCCCAGAAGGAGCCAGTGTTAGCCCTGAGATGCAAGGCTGAATTTTTGAAGGTTGAAGGAAAGGTTTGGTCTGCTTCGTTGTCTTTAAAAGGGTCCCGCATGGGCCATTACTCCTCTTCTTCCCTTACCCTTTCTCTTTCCTAACTTAGCCTTCATATCTCGACAAACTCTCTTTAACCTTAGCCCCAAGCGCTAAGCCAAAAATAGCCATAAAACCATACACACACATCTTACGCGCTTATAACACATTCCCCAAAGATATCTCATACCTTCACCACCTCCCTCCACTGTTGATCTTTTCCTGCCAATCCAATGATCCACGTCCCATCTGATACCCCAACATATCCGATCATTTCCCACCGTTAGATCAACTCCGCCAAATCTAACAGTCAGTGCCCATATCGCTCGTACAACAAGTGCAAAAGGTACCCGCGTGATGAGGGTGGTTTTCCTTTCTCCCGCTGCTACGTGTCATCCAATGAATGGCATCAGGTGAGTTCTGACACTTACCATTTACCGCCTGATGCATGTGTGATAAAAACCATTACCACTTAAATCAAACCACTCCGCACGTTATTGCCCACACATCTCTGCCACTTGATAACAAGGGAAAATTTTAAGAACCCCCCCAAATTTATATGTATAATAAATGGGCGAATCTCCATGGTATATAGGAAAAATGGAAGGCCATTTTATCAATAATATAATATGTATATATAATTTTTTGGCGAATCTCTCACTAGGCATGGCGAATATTTTACTCAATTATAAAATCTTGTAAGATCTTGGTATTACCGTGGGTCAATACCATGGGTTATCATAAACCTAGAGCTTAAAAATTACTATTAGTAATTTATAAAAATTAATAAAATTAATAGTTGATTTTTATTTTATTTTCTATTTTAACCAAGCTAAAATGTTTAACATACATTAAATTACAACATCCATTTTTACTCTTGATCCACTAAGCCCCTAGAGGGATCAAATATTTTTTCACTCTATGATAGTTTGCATATCATGATATTTGATATCTATCGGGGATTAGTAGATCCAGAGTAAAGATGAATCTATGCTGGTTTAATTCCCCCATTTAAATAGGCTACATTCCAGGTGAATACCATGGGTCAATACCATGTGCCGTTTTTATTTTTATTAATACTAATATTAGGGTTAATAATGTTTTTTTGTATGGTATTAATAACAATCTTGTCCATGGCATTTGTCCCATAGTATTTTTCCCATAGGTTTCACCTAAATATAACACATTTTTTGAGTGTTCGTAAATATAAGGTGACTTATGGTGTAAATATAAAAAAATGTTTTATTTCTTTACCATACCTCTAGTTTATTTATATTTTTGTTAATTTACCATACCTCTTTTACAAATATGGTATTTGGCCCATAGGATTCACTTAAATAAAACCTCTTTCTTGAGCCTTCATAAATAGAAGAGGCTTATGAACTAAATATAAAATGAGGTTTTATTTATTTACCATACGTCTAGTTTATTTATATTTATATTTATTTACGATACCTTTTGAGTAAGCATAAAAGTATGTTTTATTTATTTACCATACCTCCACTTTACTTATATTTTTATTTGTTTACACCCTTGAATGTATATAAGGTGACTTATGGAGTAAATATAAAAAATGTTTTATTTATTTACCATACCTCTCATTTATTTATATTTTTATTAATTTACCATACCTTTTTTATAAATATGGTATTTGACCCATAAGATTCACTTAAATAAAACCTATTCTTGAAAACTAGGGCGAATGGAAGGTTGTAACTCCTAATTTCAAGGGCTAAATTTAACTTTTTTACTCTCTTCCTTAAAATAAGGTGGGTGATTTGAGGCGATTTGTAAAAATGTACTATGATACAAAATATTCGCCCACTAAAAATTTAAAACGCCTTAATTTCGCCTAAGGGCGAACATTCGCCCCCAAAATTTTCCACGTTCTTGACCTAACAGCAGTGGCAACATTTTCTTCGACCCAACAACTTCGGCCTTACCTTAGAGACTTCGATCTTCACTGAAAGACTTCGATTTTACTTAGAACCTTAGATCTTGGCCCAATACAGCTTCTTGAGGTGGCAACTTTCGACACCAGCAACTTCAACCTCTACTAGTAGTAGCATCACACAACAACTGGGTACGACATCAACAAGAGAACTTCGATCTTCCAAACTAGGGCACGAGAGAGAGAGATAGTTGCACCAAAGGTTTGATTTTCCCTTTTTCCTTCTCCTAGACCAAACTTGCACTTCCTTCTCCTCCTTCTACTTCACACTTTTCCGGCTTCAAGAGATATCGAACTTGCTTGTGAGAGAGTGTGCTTCAAATGGAATTGAAACTGCTCTATTTATAGTCCTTTGGTGAGGTCGAATAGCCCTCCTTGAGGTCGACTTGGTGTGGAGACCAACATAATTCATATTTGACTCAATGCTTAACTTTTTTATATGATTCAAAAGCCCAAGAAGGGTCTCTTTAAAAGTACAATGACTCTATTGACTCAGAATAAATCCTAGAAGTCCTCAATGGAGACTTTGACCTAAAACATGGTGACCCAAGTATGAAACCCATGCTTTTTTTTTTCTAAGTAATATTGTTCTAATGATATGATACAAAAAAAGGTTACAGAGAGGCATGGCCTCAGAGTTGTTGATCATCTATCATTATAAAAAATTGAAACTGTTTGTTTTGGATTGCCCTTACATAGGGGAAACCAGTCCAAGAAGCCATAAAGACTGCCCCCATTATGGGGGAAACTAGCCCATTGAACCAGAAAAAAACTACAGTCGAGTAAACCTTGTTTTTCCATATAAACAAAGAGAGAATGCATTTCTAGAACCAAAAAGACAGAGACACATCCAAAAGACAGTGAGACATATCCACCTGGCAGAGACTCAACCAGAAGACTGATACACATTTAGACCACAAAACAGTGAGACACATCCACCTGGCAACAGGATGCAATCGCAGGAGGCCATGTGTTAAGCCGGTGACTCCTCTGGGGCTGGCTCCTCCTCAATCCTGCAGGCAAATTGATACCAGTCGTCATCTGCTTCAGACACACCACGACCCTGAGTTGGTGGAGCCTCCTCATTGCTTCTTGCGCCCATCTGCCTCCCACAAGTGTCATTTTGCCTGCTGCCTGAAGCTTCTGTGCCATTATGTTTGTCATCCTCAGCTGATGAACGACCAGCTTTCTCCTTGCCATGCAGAGTTGTTCTGCTTTCACTTTGTTGCTTGTTACCCGGGACGCTGATTCCTTGGCAACCTGGAACTTCCCCGCTCTGCTTGTCCCTGAGGTTGGACAAAGGAGCTTGCGGCTCAGGCTCTTTCGCGAAGGAAATTGTAACAGTCACAGTGATAGTGGGCCGATTTAAGGAACTACAGAAGCGAAATTGAGTGCTGTGAGGGGCGGGATAAGGAGGAAGAGGGAAATCCGCAGAGCGAACAATGCCAGCTCTCCTGCCTCTGCCACTTCGGGTATTCGGGTAGTGATGAGAGGGGTAAATGAGCAGATTGGGCATCTCAGTGGTTGAGTCCGGGGAATCTGAGGCGGAGCTGGTCGAAGCCTGCGAGTGGATGAATCCTCCACGGGTTCCTCCACGCCTACTGTGCATGTAATGTCTGAGGCGAGCCATAGCATAATTGTAAGTTATGATGACAGCAGAGGAGTTGGAGGTATAGCGATGTTGAGAGTGAGTAGGGGAGGTCGCGGCTTGGTCTAAAATACAGTGACTGGAATGTGAAAAATGGAAACCATTACCAAGGTCCAGGCAAGGAAGAATCAGGCAGCGATTGCCTGTTGTAGTGCGGATACACGGTTCAGCGGCTTGCGGAGGGTAGATGCCATGGAGAAGAGGAGGAATTGCGAATCGATTTGTAGGGGCCATGACTATGAAGGAGGTGAATTTGTCACTGTTTTCGTGGTCATTTATTAGATCCTGCAATGTGTTATGAATGCGCCTAAGGTGAGCGTGCGGGACGAAGTAGGTAGCCAGATGGCTCTCTTGTCCGCCGGCAGTCCGTCTTATCACCTTAATTAACCCTGTTGACACCCGCATCGAGGTGAAACCCATGCTTTAATAAGTCACAATAATAATAATAATAATAATAATAATAATTTTCTTTATTCTTTTGACAAGTACATTACAAGATGACTCAAATAAATTTAATGAAGACCGAACCTAGTTACATTTTCTAACATAGGCGGGGCGAACGACAAGACAGACAACTGCGGTTCGACGAAGGAATTGGATGCGGGGAGCAGAATGGACGAGCGCTAGCGTGGTCAACGGTTGGTTGGAAAGGATGGTTGGAAACAATGAACAAGGGAACAGGTCGTCGGGGAAATGGAAGCGATGAATAATGGTGGTGGGAGGTGCGATTTGACAATGGGAGTTTCGACAGCAGGTAGATGGAAGCCGGTGACAGTGATTGATCATGAAGAGTACGCGGAGAATGAGGACGAACAACAACATAACAGTGGGAGTGGAACAATGAGGAACAACGGCTGGAAACGATTGTTGGCCGAGAAAGACTACTCTGATACCATGGAGCATACAAGCTTAGTAAAAGACATAAATACATATATTTTTATTAATGAATGATGATTTTTACAGAGAAGGGCCCCTGGCTTATATATTGCCTCGGGTGCCTCTTGGCGAAAGGAGATCATGCCCTTTTGCCTAATTAACCTATAATTACAAACTTATTAATTTTTTTACATAACAAGGATTCCATGACCAAATGGCATCATTATTATCAATATTCACCTAGGAGGTGCACTTGTTGACCTTGCACTTGCCTCGTATTAACAATGGTTTGTTTGAAGATGGGGGACCATGTCCAGCAAGGCTTGAACATGGCTCATCATCGTGGCAAGCTGCCCACATTCTTATGCCCAATCAGTTGGATAAAAGCCTTTTCTTGATTTGTCAATGGCAGTTATTGGATTTTAAGAATTGATTTTAAATTAAAAGGTCTGATCTATTTTGCATTATTGGGCCAGCTGTTTGATTTTTGTGCTCGTAGATTATTAAGAGGTTTGATTTTGATTTTTATTGAGAAGATGATTCCTCTTATCACAATCTGGCAAGCATGCCCTCCCCAATCTGGGAATATTACAATGATGTGTAGCTGGCTTACAACGCTCAAGGAAGATCCCTTCAGCTAAGAAGTTGTGGATGGGGGTATCTATTCTCCCAAAGTTTCCTGTGATTTTTACCTGTCCCCAACCACTTAAGACGGCTTGCTTGCATGGGTAACATGACTTATGAGGAGTGAAACGTGTCTTTGAGGTATTTGAACCTTACTGAGGGGAATATCACCTTTCCAGCTTAACCATTGAACCAAGACCCTGTTGACAGATTTTGAATGTTTCATTGATCAACATTAAATTTTTGAGGTTTAGACTGCATTTTTCATGCTTGAAAATTAGTTTCTGATGTTTAAATTATGTTATGTGGTATGCTTTTTGCGCAATAGTTGTTTTGAGGTCTGATTTATGCTGGGAAGGTTTTCTCTGGTCTGACTGGTGTCCATTAATTCTTCTAAGGTCAGACTTGTGGCCAATAGAGATCATAGTGGTATGAGCTGTCTACATTGCTCTAGATGTTTAAACTATGATTTAGTGTCAAGATATACCTTAAAAGCCCGGAAGTGTGTCTCTACTCTTGTATTTACCTAAGTTTGTGCATGCATTCCCAAGTTCCAACATTAGTTTACCTGTCCTTTCTTAATTTTAAGTTGAAAAACGGTTTTATATATATATATATATACACACACATGTACATGCCTGTCAAAGAATTGTTGTATTACTGTTACAAGACAAACACAAGTTTGATGGTAAGAACTATGTTTTCTGGAAACTCAAAGTCAAGAATATTTTAGTAGTACAGAAACTTTGGAATAGCGTTGATGGCAAGGAGTTCAGGCCCATAAACGTTGGTGAACAAGAAGCTTATGATAGCAGAGATAGGGAAGCTACGCAATGCATGCCAATTTTAGATGACATCATTCCAACATGCAAGAGACAGACCTCTCAAGAAATTTAGGATGTGTTGAAGGTTTTGTACGAGGTTTCTAAATAAACCAGGATTCTGTGTTTGAGAAACAAGTTGATTGGTTTGAGGATGGTAGAAGGGGACTCATTAAAAGATCACCTGAGCAGACACAAAAAAATAAGAGATCAACTAATTGATGTTGGTGGCAAGATTGGAAATAGAGATCTTATCTCTAAACTCTTTTATTAGTTTTCCTCAAGCTTTGCTAGTTTTTGAAACAAATTTCAATTTATCAACAAGAACTGATAATTAATATTTGATGAATTGGGAGGTTTATTTTGAAATGTGAGCAAGAAAACGGATCTACAATGAAGATGGCAATTTTGTACACGGTTTTGCAACAAATCTGAAGGGCAATCATCATTCATAATTCAAAAACAAATTGAAGGGCAAAGGAAGACAGATAAGATAAGATAATTTTATAAATGTGCAAAGAATGACCAAAAGGATAGTGTAATGGAACTAAAAAGTACAATCAATGATAAGGACTTGTAGGAGTGTAGTGGGCTACTCTGAAAGCAAGAATACATTAAGAATACATGAAAAAACATGTATTGTCAAGTTAGGAGAAGAGGAAATGTAGAAGTAGAAAAAGAAAGTTAAATTGAACGTTTCCCCAATATAATGAAGAGGAAGGAAGAAGAAAAGACGAGGACTTATCATAATCTGCATCAGGGTTGCGGGGGAGCGCCCCCACTCACGATCCCGCTCCCAATTCGTGCTCCGTGTGAGAGCAACTCGGGAGCGGGTTGGGAGCGATTTTGGGAGCGCGCTCCAAGCAAAAAAAACGCTCCTTGGTTTTTCGGGAGCATTTAGTCTTTTTTGCAATTTTTTTTTCGTTGTTTCTCTAGTAATATTCCAAATGCAATTTTTTTTCAAAGAAACAAATAAGTTTTGAGTGGGGCAGCTTAATGATCAAGCCTATGGCCCTAGTATTGATATGTGATTCATGGTAATGTTCATTTTCTCCTTAAAGGTGACATTCTCCTTAATCTTCATTTTCATCCTTTTACTTAAATTTTTAACATTACCGTGAAATGACTTAGGATGTTTGAGAGTGGTTCCGACCTCATTGGATTTCATATGGAGAAAGTGGAATTTCAAATTTCATTCAAAATCCAGCAGACTTGTCAGTTTTTCAGGGTTTCAGGATTGGAGGGATTGCAATGTTTCCACTGGATTTTGTCATGTATTAGAGTATGGAACTTGTATTTAATCAAGAGCACCGGTCCCTCTATGTACCTTGATGTTAGTGACATTGGTTGTCGAATTCCTCTATCATGACCCTCCTAAAAATGTACGCATCACTCAAACACAATCTTGACTTGACATGCTATGCTTTTTCTATCTTATGTTAATGCTTAGAGGGTGATATTAATGACAAAGATCCCTATACACATCCAGAGGTAATGACAAAGATACCTTTGGATATTAATGCTTAGAGGGTGATATTAATGACAAAGATCCTGATTCTCCAACAAGAATAAAAAATTAGACATTTTTCGTGGCGGTAAGTGGCCAAAGCATTAGCAATAGATAATAGATTTACTTGTATTTTCTAGTTTCTAGTAGTTCTTATAACTATTGACTCTTTCATATTTATTATGATATTTTTTGTAAACAATATATGACAATTTAAGTTTGAAGTTGGCAATTATAACACATTAGTAATGAATTATGAATATGATGGTTTGTGAAAGTTGAAAGTTGTTTCATTTCATTTTATAACATTTCATTTCATGTTAGATATTATTTGTTGTAATGGTTACACTTAGCTTACAAGCACAACTTTGGTGATCAATGATGATAAATGTTATATATTGAATTTTGAAAGCTTGAAACTTTAAGATTGGTGAATCATGAGACTCAATATGTTGTATGTTACTATGTTACTAACTTGTGGACGTGGTTGATGAAGAGTACAACTTCTAGATGAATGTTGTTATATGGTTCAATTGACTCTTTTTTTTTTTGTTTCCCCTTGGTTTCCCCTTTCTTTGTTGTTTGTTCTGCTATCTTATTGTTTTTTTTCGATTTTATTATGTTTTTTTATATCTAACGGAGTGGAAAACTTCTTGATGAACATAATTATGATTATTTTAAATATTTATTAATAATTGAATAAACAGATGATGCCGTTTACAATGGGGTTTCCTAGCTTAAATATTGCCACGGGCACCCTTTGGGGAAAAGGCATGATCTTATGATCGTGCCCTTTCGTCTAATTAATCCTAAAATTAAATAATTAATCTAAAATTAAAGACTAACTAATTTTTTACATAACATTGGCTTCCTCTCGAAAGAATGGTTTGTCCTCAAAGCATATGTAACGACGGATGTTGTTGACAAAATGCTTCATTCTCCAAAGAAGCGTTTTCTTCGGGTAAGTTCTTCCACTTGATCAGATATTCCAAGATGATCAAAGTCACACACTTTTAAAGGTCTTGGATTAATCTCTCAATTTCCGTTTTTTGGAGATGTGGATATCGGTATGGCTTGATGTTGACGGGTTCTGACCCTGCCTTGACTTCTATTCTATGCTCAATTCCCCTATTAGGCGGTATCTTCATAGGTAGGTCTTGAAATACTTTTTCATGCTTCCGAATTAGATCTTGTATCTCTGGTGACTCTTCTCTGGTCATATTTGCAGATAACATTTCTAACTGGTGACATTGTACTACATAAGCGGGTGCTCCTTTTCGACTTTTAGCTTCATCATCTGAGATGATGATACAACTTGATTTTCTGGTGCTTGGAATCCGTGCAGCTTGTACTTCTGACCTCCCCATTTGAATTTTATAAATTGTACTTGATGGTTCGCTGCATAAGTACTTAAAGTTCGTAGCCATTGGATACTTAAGACTACATCTACTCCTCCTAACGGTACCGTGAAGAACTGAGATTCTAGATTAAAGTCTTGAATCTGCAAATTGACCTTATGGCATTTCCCCACCTTTTCAATCTTCTTACCATTAGCTACCATCACTTTCATGTTTGGTAAGGGGAATGAAAAGATATTGAGTCTCTTTGCCATGGTTGCATCTAAAAAATTGTGTGTGCTTTCAGAGTCGATGAGAACCACTACATTGTTCTTCTTTATGTGTCCTTTTAACTTTAAGGTCTGAGGTTGTGATATACCTGTCATGGCTGATAATGACACTTGCGGAATACTCCCGTCATCTAATTCTGGTGAGAATTTTGGGGCATCTTCTATTTCTATGTCAGAATCTTCACTGTTTAAATCACTGGTTGCTTCACACTTATATAGGTTCTTTGGTTCTTTTCCTTTAGCACATCTATGTTTGGGGTCCCACTTCTCACCACATTGTTTACATTTACCCTCTTTTATCCTTTGCATTTCCACATTATATTTTTCATCTTCATGACGATGTGGTGGAACATATCTTGTATTATTTGAGTCCACATACTAGGGTATCCTTCGTCTTGCATAATTTTTTTTCGCTTTTGACCAAAATATTGGTTCAAATTTCTTTTCGGCTGTTTTTGCTTTACGTCTTGCTACTTCTATTGATGTAATGTCATGCATCTCAAGTTCTGCTTGTAAATGAGTTTTGAGTTCTGAGATGTATGACTGAATTAGACGAGATTCTGATAACCCAGGTACTCGTGTTACTAAGGTCTCCCATTCTTGAGTGTATTCGTCCACACTTCCTTTTTGTCGTAACTTGATAAGTTTTGAAAAGAACTCTTCTTCTCTTACACCTTGGAATCTTTTAAAGAATGCATCTTTAAATTTTCTCCAGCTAATGACGTGTGTTGTCTTTTTCCACCACATATACCAATTAT
>APFE031710776.1:67508-104500 GCA_000404065.3 Pinus taeda
TTTAAAAAAATATTTTGTAAATAGAAATATCTAATCTCTCAACTCAGTAAATCTAAAATTAAATAAATTTAAACTAATTTTTTTAGTTATTAAATTTCAATTTTAATAACTAACATACATCCTTACACAAGCTATAAAATATGCTTACTCTCATCTCGACTTAGACTTCGCAGGGATCTTTGTGAGTCACTGTGAGTACATAATTTTCATATTTAATGTAGTAAAAATTCAAACAGTTCCTAAAGGACATGGTTTTTTTCTTAACTCCTTTAATGAAAGCCCATAGAATTTAATGTTGAGATTGAAACCTAAACATTCACGGCTTAAACCCCTGGATGCAAGTCCTTGTCCAATGCCTTTTGTAATGACTTATAATGTATTGACATGAATCTTCTCAATGACATTAAAAATGTTGGTAGAAGCTTTTATATTTTCAAATTATTTAGTACTGAAGTTGACATCAAATAATAATGACGTACTAGGGTTTTAACGTAACCCATTCATGCGCACAGTGCGTGTCAACTTTTTCACTTATGCCTTTTGTGTAGTTTTGTCCACGGAATTATTTGTCTTGTGGCGCTTAGACACATTCCAGAGTTAGTATAAAATGTAGGTTAGGGTTGGTAAATGGGTGCAAATTAGATGTTGATTTAATATAGAATAGATGTTGAAATGTTTGGGAAATGAAACATTATTTCAACTAATAATAATACAATATAATGTGATTGGTTTGAAAATATAAATATGATAAATATATAAAAATATAATATAATATATATATATAAATGATTTCATTCATTTGTTATCTATAAAATATATTATTAGTAAAATATAAATAATTTTTTAAAATCAAAAAAACTTAATAAATATACATAATAAATTTAAATAATAATGATTCATTGTAGAATTGATACTCCTGTGATTTGTCATAGTTATAAGGAGAGCTCAGCGTAATCACATAAGAAAGATTTCTGCCAACGCGTTTCGAAACAACCAATGTGGTCATCGTCACAGAAGTGAAAATACAGATCTAGCTCACGTTTTAAATAGTCTAGGAGAAACCCAACGGCTAAAAACTCTAACGGCTACTTATCATTAAGAATTATGAAGCCGTTGGACTCTCTGCCAAGACCTATAAACGCTACTAGAATCTGTAATTTCAACTTGTCCCTGACGATGAACCACATTGGTGGTTCGAAACGCGTTGGCAAATCTTTCTATGTGATTTACGCTGAAGCTCTCCTTATAATAATGATTCATATTTATAATCATAATATTTCAAAACATATAATTAATAAATATATAATAACTTAATCAATGTATAACTAAAAAATAAAATAGTTTTAAAATATAGAAATGTGAAATATATATATAATAGTTATAAGGTTGATTGTGGCTTGAGATAAACAATATAAATGAGTGGAAATTTCTAAAGATGCTAAAAGAGAGTGTTGGGATTTAAATTTAAAGCATGAGAGAGATGTTAGAATTTTGAAGAGAGACAGAGAGATTGTGCACACAATACAAATCACACAATATTTTTATTGATATCACAGACATTACATATATGGGAATACATGATACTTTTAGATCCAAGAATGGTGGATCTAGATTACTAAAAATAGCTAGTACAACTATTAACTTGGGAACTCACACAATTACAACTCACGACAACTTGGAAGTCATGGAAGCATTACTCCAATACCCTCCCTTAATTCTTACATGACAAAAAAAGAAAGTAGATATTACAAAACTGAATGAATCTTTGTCAAACTTGTTTGATATGGTCATCACTAACACTCATATCCACTCTGAAATCTCACAATTTTCACTCTTTTCTTCACCACACCTTCGAGCTTCCCATTTGATCCATTTAAGACATAACTGCTTCAGACCATCAATGATGTGCTTTGCAGAATTGACACTTCTCAACCTCCCGGAGCACGGGTCAGTCTCGATACTAAACCATCCTATGGAATTACCACCATATGTTGAATTCACGACTCTCCATAGCCTTCATTAGTTATTTAGGATATCATTATGGATGTAGAATGTCTTTAACACACAATCCTACAACTTGACTTGAATAAAATAACCTGCGGTGACGCTCCCAAAGCATGATGGGTCACACCAGCTTGACTTTATTAAGAACTACATGTGACTAATGCTCCGAGAGCACGATGGGTCACATTAGTCTCTTGACTAGTTGGTATGTTCTTTGTGGTTCTACTTCATTTGAATTCTTTTTTATTTTTTTATAAATACCATGTAAGCCTGAAGAAGGAATATATCGTGATTATCAACAAAGCTCAAAAGGAATATATCACGAGGTTGTGAGCCTCTCAACAAGCAAGAGATGAACTTTTTGGAAGCACATGCCACCATGTTTGTGGAATCACGTCAGATCCCACTATTAAAAATTGTTCCATACTTGTGACATAATGTTGTTGTGCATTGTATGAGCTATAAATGATATGTGCCATACCCATGACGATGATACCCATATTTATGCTGGAAATATGGGAAATTGATAATTTGATACTTCGCTATCAATGACATTTTCTCAGCCACTCGTAGCTTGATACTTCGCTATCAATGATGTTTTCTCAGCCACTCATAGCTACATATGCAAATTTTCTACACACTATGACCCCTTGGAAAAATATCTTGCTATACGTTCACAGACAAGGAATTATCCCTATGGACACAACATATCCTCCGTCACTCCTATTCCACAAGGAGACTTACAAATTGTTGGCATAAATTCTTAGATGAGAGAAAAATTCTCACTTCACTATTTGTCTACCCTAACACTCACTGCAGAAAGAAATCTAAATGAGAGGTTGTACATGGAGCTTTTAGAGATGGAAAATAGAGGGGTGGTATTATGAGCATTGATCACTAATTGTGGTGAGATCTTAGGGTGAAATGTTGGTGGCGAGCCACTGCTTGACTGTCAAGAATAGCCAGGGAAGACATGAAATGACAAACCAACACAAGAGGAGCTCACAGGTGTGAATCACCAGGAGCTACCTCAAGTAAAACACCACATCAGATTCACATTGATCTCCAATACTAAATAGATACAATTTGGTAGGGACAACAAATCATATCCCTGAAGAATAGGAATTGAATAACTATGAAAAGTAAAATGCACAACTATGTAACAATAATATCCTATTCTCCATTAATTCTAACACTCCCCCTTAATGGAGGAAGGATTCTTAAACACACCTAATATGTCCCTAAACAATTCAAACTTCAGTCTTCCGAGAGGCTTAGTAAATATATCAGCCATATTATCACAATAATTACAATATTCAACACAAATTTCTTTGGACTGCACCTTTTCCCTAACAAAATGAAATTGAGTGTCTATGTGCTTAGTGTTTTTATGAAATACAGGATTATAAGCCAGTTTGATGGAACCTTTATTATTGCAATTGATAACCCTAGCTTCTTTCTGTTCTTCCCTTACATCTTGGAGAATTTTGCGCAACCAAACTACCTCACATGTTGCTGCACACATAGCTTGATATTCTGCTTCTATTGATGATAAGGCTACAGTATGGTGCTTCTTGCTGTAGCAAGAGATGACCCTGAATCCAATGCTAAAGGCATAATGTGTAATTGATCTTCTACCATCTAAATTTCTCACCCAATCAGAGTCTGTATAACCTGTCAAGCTAACATCAAATGAGTAAAAATACAAAATACCAAAGTGTGAAGTTCATTGCAGATGCCTCAGTACTCCTTTCGCTGCAAGCCAATGCTTCTCATGAGTTTGAGTCATAAACTGACTCAAAATACTCACTGCATAAGCTAGATCTGGTCGCGTTGTAGTCAAGTAAATAAGACTACCAACCAACTGTCTATACAATGTTGCATCTGCATGTTTTGAACCATCATTCACCTAAAGTTTGTTGTTCTTCTGTAAAGGCACAAATGCAGCCTTGCACTCATCCATTTTAAATTTACTCAACAAACTCTTACCCTGGGACAAGAAAGTTTGGCTTGAATCTCTCCAAACTTCTAGACCCAAATAGTAATGCATTTCTCAAAGGTCCTTCATCTCAAAGTTCTATGATAATTGCTGCTTGATTTCTTCAATGAGGTTGTCTGCATGCCCTGTCATGATCATATCATCTACATATAAATAAATCAACACTATCTGCCCCTCATCATTAAACACAATATACAAATTAGGATCATTTTTGCTCTGTTTATATCCATGCATGAGGAAAAATGAATCAATTTTGTCATACCAGGATCTAGGAGCCTATTTTAAACCATATAAAGCTTTCTTTAGTCTACAAACTAAATTCTCTTCTCCCTTATTAACAAACTCCTCAGGCTGTACTAAGTATACTTCTTCTTTTAAATCACCATTTAAGAAAGCAGATTTAACATCTAATTGATGTATTTTTAAATGATGCTTAGTGGCTAAAGAAATAATCATTCTAATAGTATTTAATTTTGCAACAGGGGAAAATGTTTCCTCAAATTCAATACCTTCTTTCTGGGAATACCCGTTTGCAACCAACCTTGCTTTATACTTATCAATAGACCCATTTGCTTTAAATTTCAACTTAAATAACCATCTGCAAACTATGGGTTTTTTACGGTGAGGAAGAATTACCAGATCCAAAGTATTATTGTTGATAATAGATTCATATTCCTCCATTTCTTCTTTCCATTCATAACTCTTACTAGCTTCATAAAAATTAGAAGGTTCTGCAATGTTTAACATACCAGTCATGAGTGAACAATCCATATACTGAGCTGGTAACTTTTTTGGCCTACTATATCTCCTCAGTGGTGGGGTGTCAACTATTCTGGTATGTTCTTCTCTTTGTGGATTGAACTCAATTTCCTCCTCTTTATCTTGTTGTTGTTGCTGCTACTGTTGTTGTTGTTGTTGTTGATGTTGATTGATCCCTGTTTCAACATCCTCATCTGAAAGTAATATACATGCAATTCTTCATTATCTTGAACAGGATTTCCATCATCAACCTATTCATGGAATACTAGGTCTCTACTAACAAACACCTTGTGAGTAGAAGGATCAAACAATTTGTAAGCTTTATATGCACTGTAGTATCCAATGAAGGTACATTTAATGGCCTTTGAATCTAACTTCTTCCTGTTTTCTTTAGGAACATGCACAAAATATTTACAACCAAATACTCTAAGATGAGTCACTGCAGGTTTGAAGCCAAACAATGCTTCAAAAGGAGTTTTATAATCAAGACTTTTAAGGGGACCCCTATTCTTCAAATACACTGCAGTATTGACAACTTCTGCCCAAAAAACATTAGTTAGATTCTTACCTTTCAACATAATGTGAGCACACTCCACCAGTGTTCTGTTTTTCCTCTCAGCTACTCCATTTTGCTGAGGAGTGTAAACTGTTGTTGTATCCCATGCTCTTTGTAGTATTTGATGAAATCCCCTTTCTTGAATTCTCCGCCTTAATCTAATCGAAGAAACCTGATGAACTTTCTTCTTTGCATTTCAATCATGTTCCTAAACTGCTTGAAATACTCAAAGGCATGACTCTTCTGTCTAAGAAAATACACCCATGTGAATCTTGTACAATCATCAACAAAGATTAGAAAGTAGTAGGCCCCACATAATGATCTTGTCTGCATAGACCCACATAAATTAGTGTGTACAAGTTCGAGTGTATCCCTCTGTTTCCTATCTTTAACAGTAAGAAATTCATATCTATGTTATTTACTGAATGCACATGCTTCACAATCAATATGAAAGTTTTTTCAGAACAGGAAGACCATCTACCATACCTTTGTTCTGCAGCAGAAGAAGGTCACTGAAATTGATGTGCCCAAGTCGTTAATGCCACAATTTTTTAGCAAACTTATCCAATGACATTAATGCTTGCGGTGGTGTACTCTTCACATCCAGCTTGTAGAGTCCTCCTATACGAACACGTGTAGAAATAGGCTTCATCTAGTCCAACAAGTCTTTAATGATACAATAAGATTTAAATAATTCTACCTTGAGATCCTGATCTGTAATTTTTTATACAAAAATCATGTTCTTCTTAATACCAAGTACATACCACACATCAGATATATTCCTGATCTTTCCATTAGGCAGAGTGACAAGGACATCTCTATTTCCCTTGATCTCATACCCTCTATTATCACCAAGGTATACTTTTACTCCAGTGTTGGATTCTCTAAAATTTTTGAACCATTGCTTTTTACCTCTCATAAGTGAGGAGGCTCCAGAATCTATGAACCAAATATCTTATTCACCCTCCTCAGTGGCTAGTGCAGTCTCATCCATAAATAATCTGGCATTCTGGTTCTAATCTGCATCAACCAGATGACCTACATGTCTTCTCTGCTTGTACCTCTCCCCATCTTCCTTTTTCTTATGGCAAAATTTAGCAATATGGCTTATCTTGCCACAATAAAAGAATTTAGGAGCAGAGTCATGTTTATGTGAGGTCATACCTTGTGGTGTCCTTTTTTGTCATATGCTACCATTCCAATGATCAACCACTACTTTCCCTTTCGACTTGAACTTGGTCATGAATGCAAGATCCAGATTTTGAGGTTTGGGAGACAACTTCCTTTCTTCTTCTTGTAGCAGGATCCTGATAAGCTCTTCAAAGTTTGGAGGCTTTTCTCTTGCATCCAATCCCATTATAAACATATGATAATCATCCGTCATGTTGTTCATGGAAATCGTCACCAGATCATCATTCGCCACAGTTTGACCGATATCAGTTAGTTTATCTTTAACCTCCTTTATTCAGGATATGAATGAAGAAACATACTCATTCTCCTCCATCTTGATGGAAAGAATCTTCTTCCTGAGGTACAAAGTTCGACTGGTGTTTTTGATCTTTTACATTTCTTTGAGAATCGTGCATATAGCATTCGTTGTATTGCACTCCCGAATGTGAGGGATGATGCAATCTTTGACTGATAACTTTAGGGGAACCATTGCCTTCATATCCCTTTTCTCCCAGTCTTGAATTGTTGTATTCGATCCACTAGTTGCAGTAGTCGGCTTGACCTCGTCACCAGTGGAAATGCCATAGGCATTCTGTCCCTCAAGCAGAGTTTGGAGCTTAAACTTCCAATTAGTGTAATTGAAACCATCAAGCTTATTACTCTCATTGAGATAAGCTTCAGCAATTTGATTATTCATCTTGAATGAATAAAACCATCAATAATTTAAAGAAACTCCAGATCTTCTCTAAAAAAAAATAATGACCTTAAATTCCTTTTTTTTTAAAACTCCCCCTTAATATCAAATAATAATCCCTTAAAATAATGAGAGCCCTTCAATTAGAAGAACTCCAAAAATTTTAAATTAAAGCTTTGAAAAAAAAACACTTCAATTAAAAAAAAAAACTTAATTATCTGAGCGATAATTATTCAAACTTTTCTTGTTTTCTTTCCTAGCAGATCCATCGTGTCTCTCAATCAAGCATTGTTGGATTGATTTGGGGCTGAAATTGGAGTCCTTCTTCACAACCCCAATGGAGCCGAGCTATAACAGATTCTCATGGGTGTAAGTCTTCTTCCACGGCCTAGACGGCGCCTTTTCTCAATAATCAATGTTCTGTGCAAACACCTCACCCCTCAAATCCTCTGGCAGCAGCTCCATGTCTTACTTCAGGACCTACCCGAGGGTTGAACCCACACACGAGAGCTGATATCCTGCACGTGGATTGCTTCTCGGTTGGCAACCTTACCACAGCGTAAGCATGCCACTAATTTTCTTTTCAACGGCTACAATAGGAATGCTCAAGATCAAGCTTCAATCAACCTTCAATCATCGATTTCAACTCAGTCAAACGATTTAAAGAGGAAGGATATTTTTTCCTTCAACCGAGTCTTCTTCCCTCAGCCAGACAACTATTCACACAATCCTTTGGTGGGTGACTCTTGCATGTGGCCTTTGTGGCAGTCTTCACCAGCATACGCACGCAGCCGACTTCTTCTGTGATCTCAACCTCCTCACCTCCTTAGCAGTTTTGCTTAGCTATCTGGCCTCCACAATACCGACTCCTCCTCGGCGTACACAACAGTCTTCTCAGCACTTCTACACGCGACCTTCACATGGCAATTCGCACCAGTCTATGCATGTAGGATACCATGCATCAACCTCTGCTCACGCCACAACTACCAGAGCCACCTCAAGCACACTTTCAAAGGAAAATGCGCAGCTACAGGGTCACCAGCCACCACGTAGCCCTCACAACCGAATTTCTCTTCTGATTCACGGCAATCCCTCGAAGATCTGGCCTCCACGCAACCCCTCTCTTGTATACACGGTTGGTGCTCTTATACACCACGGTCTCGCAAAGATCATCGCAGCTATGCAAAGCTTAGTCGCAAAGATCTACCCACCACTCACGCTGAGTTTTTAAAAACGAGACCGTATGAAGGGTCATAGTGTGATCGTCGCACTTTTACACCCAAACCTCACGACGAATTCGCTTCAGTCGCACCCTTCACTGATCTGAAATGGGGCACTAAAGGCTTCTTGTCAAGCTTACAAGAACCTCTTCCACTCCAAAGTATAAATATTCCCAAGACCTTATGATTAACGACTTGCGGAATTAAAAAAAAGTGCTTGAAATAGGTTTATGCTTATGTTTGTTTTTAACTGTTCAAGTGCTTATGTATATTTTCTTATGCTGATGTAAAACACACATAATAGTAAATAAAGCAGTGAATTAGCAAACGCATAAGATGACAATGTAATATGGAGTCCACCCTGATATCTTGGGCTACATCTCCTTGAGCTCTAATCAACTTGACTAGGCTCTATGAGATTATGGTAATATTTCTTTTACAAGTTCCACACTCAACTCCATTGGTTTACAACTAAACCTATGGGTTTAGAATACCATATTACCCCTGGTTTTCCTCAGTCTGCAAACAAATCTAGGCTTCTCTGGACTTGACTCATTCAGTCAGTGCTCGAAGCTTCTTGAGCTTCTGGCTTCTCTGATTCCCTCAAAATTCTCTTACTGTCTCTAGAACTCCTTCTATTGTCTTCAGCACACTCTGGACACTAGCAACAACTTTATCATTTCAATCTCTTTGTTGTTCTACAACTTAATTACAACATCATGGCTCTTTGAATCCTGCTTTGAGCTCTCTAGCTCTGTGGCTCTACCTCCAATCTCTAGTGGCGGTGCCTCTGCTCTCGGCTCTGGCTTTTGGCTCTGGCTCTTTAGCTCTCGGCTCTGGCGTTGGCTCTTGGCTCTCGTTCCGGCTCTAGTCTTAGCTCTAGCTCTGACTCTCTCTAAGCTTCTCTCAACCCTTGCGTGCCTCTGTAGTTCGCTCGACCTCCAAGTGACTCTCAACAACCTTCCACCGACCTCCCCAAGTGACTTTTAGCTCCCCAATTTCGCTCAACCTCCAAGCGACTCCCAAAAACTCTCTCAGATCCTCATTAATTGAGCTCTTTGTGTATTTGTGTGGCATCAGTTACAGTCCTCCATCATGGAAAACCTGACTGTTTCACCACAAGAATCCGTTCATAGTGGAAAGGAAGCGTTGACGCGGGAGACCCGTTCATTTTTGCCTTCCTCTGGCCATAACAACCAAAATAACGAAAATACATAGGAAACACATGAAAAACCCATCATGGGCATTTAACCGGAATTAAATTAATATAAGATCACTCTTAAAATACTATCGGGTCTTCCATTCCATCACAAATCACAATCGTATGGCTTATTGGCCAAAAAAACTAATACACGGGAAATACATAGAAATCCTAAATTTCCAGATTTCAAAACTTATGAAATCATGCTAATAATCCCCATCAGGTCCGCGATTTATCGGCATATCGCAATCGCATATCACATTTCAATGGCCCTAGGGGTCTTCCCTTTGATCATGCGGATCAGCAATTCGTCGATCCGCCTATTTCTCTGATCAGATCCTAACCATTGATCTGACTCTTCTATCCGGCAACTAACATCGCATGTCGCATATCACTATTGCATTTGTAACTGCCCGGGGGTTCTTTCCATTGACTATGGATTGTGTCGACCTGCTATAATATATATATAATATATATATATATTATATTATATATAATATATATATATATATATATATATAAATATTATATATATATATATATAATATATATATATATATATATATTGCCAAATGCCAACGCCGATGCATTGCATATTGCAATCGCTCCGCCTCGGGTACCGATATCGCATGCGGGCCTATCTCCGATACGATAAGTCGGAGGTCGCAATCGGGGTTCCTTCCGCCTTTGGCCTAAGTCATTCCCTTTGGCCTTTTGTGATGTGATTTCTTCAATGAGCCTTTTAGGCCTTTTTTATAAGAATTGCCTCATTTTCTAAGGATAAGGGGCAATCTTCTTTCTGTGATAACTTCTGCATTCGAAGTCCATTTCAGCCCATTCAAGTTGTAGTAGATTCAGAATGAAAAGATCTATGCAATGGGACTATTTACATGAGCAACCCTTGACTTTAGTTTTCCTCTGTGAGGAACACGTTAGACTTAGAAGTCTATTCTAGATCCATTTTGGATCACACCTTCCCACTAAAAGAACTTTTGGTCTCCAAAAGACTGACATACTGATCTGAACAGTAAATGAGAGTAACAACACCCTCTTCCTTCAGCCTCCATACACTTGCCTTGCATAGTTGATGAGCCCCATAAATGGGTAATTATGTGGGCTCATTTTGCCTCATAACATAGTTAAATCAACCATTCTCTTAGCTTATTGCATGTTTTTTTATTATATTTATGCTTATGGAGTGAGTTGAGTTAGTTATGATGTCATGAGGTCTAATATGTGTTTAATGTAGATTTTTGTTGAATTTTGAAGACAAAGTCAAAGATTCAATAGACGATTTGCAGCAATAATTCGAAGTGGAGCAAGGAGAGGATTTATAGGAGGGAATCCCCCTCATTTATTACTCCCCACTTCGAATTCCCATTCATACAGCTCGGAGCACAAACAACCAAATCAATGCACTAGGAGGCAGCAGAGCAAGTGGAGGATAACTTATGTTTATCATGAGTTTTGGGAGCCAAGCCTCCCAAATTTTAAGGAAGTTGTTGGGAGCTTCAGTTGTATAAGTAGAGAGGCCTAGGGCCTCACTAGGGTCGAATTTTTATCAATTTTTTTTTGTATTTTACTCAAGTAAACTCTGCTCAACTTCGAGCTTACTTTTGGTGACAATTTTATGTAATCCTATTACTGTTTTGAAAATAAATATGAGATCCTCTCTGAGCTAGCACTAAGTTACCTCAGAGGGTTGAAGCTCTTGGGTTAGGGCCCAATCCAAGCAGCCAATCTCCTCTTGTTTGTATTTATATGCTTTGTTTCAGTTTATGGATTAGTTGTTGTTAAATGAATTTCTTTCTTGGTTAAGAATAGGTTTCTTGTGATGATTTAGAAAGTTGTTTCCATTTGTGTTTTCTATAGCAATTTAAGTAGTGATAGAAAGAAGATTCAAAAGGCTAGAAACAATGCCTTGGCCTCTTTTCCTCCCTTTGGGACCATGAACTGAAGCAGAGACCCTTTTACTGCCCCAAAAACACAGATTTTCCTTCCCCATAGGATTCCTAGTGTTTGCAGCCTGTTAGAAGGTTAATGCTTTGCTTTATATCTCTTCCACCATGCTCATTTCTGTCTTTGCAATAAGTCTTCTTCCATGCTTTCTCTCCCTGTAGCATTTTTTAGCCTTTACTTCCATAGATCATAATTTAGACTAGCTTGATGCAAAATTTTTCTTTTTAGATGCACTCATTTCCTTGCTTGCTTGATCTCATTGGTTGAATGTCAGTTCTTTGGTAGTAGATATCTCTTCATAGCAAGTCAGCCTATCATCCATCACATTCTCTCTTTGATCCCTACCCTACAGGTCACCCAAAGTTCACTTCAAATCTGCCTCAATTTTCTGCATTTTTCCATAGGACTTCTTCCTCTCTCCCAATCATATTTCCTTCTCCTAGTGCTTATTGGTGGACCTGAGGCGCCCTAACACATCATCCCAACCATCATCTACCTTTTCCACCCACTCTCACACCCTAAAAACCTTCAAAACTACTCTCGGCTTCCTCCTGTAGACTTCCTGTAGATCCCCTGTGTCCTCCTGTAGATTTTCCTGTAGGCCTTCTTTTAAAGGCAAAGTGTGGGAGAAGCCTCCAGAAGGCCACCTGAGACCTCCTAGGACCCATCCACACCATCCTACACCTCCTCAAATCCCAAGTTCGACCTTCAACACCACCTATTCGCCTCCACCTTCACACACAATAAAATACATGCATGTCAAATTCACATAAAAATATGTAAAAATCCAAAAAGATGTTTTTTGTTTATTTACTTTTAGAAATAGCTTGAGTAGATGTTTTTTACTTCCTTGAGTAGGTAATGGCATTCATTTCATGGTTTTCATAGTGCTTTCTGTAAAAATAGGCTTAGTTGGTTAAGTAGGGTTTGCTAGGTTTACTTTACATTTCAGTCTTTCTTCTTTCTGCAAATGGAGTAGCCTCTATAGAGTAATCTCTTCTTTCATCACATATAGAGCTTCTTCTGGAATCCATAGAAGTTGGCTCAAGCTCCTAGTGATCTTGCACCAGCTGACCAAGTGACAACCTGCAGTAAGAACTAGTACTTGTGCATATAGCACTATCGCTTCCAAGTTTGTTACGAACTACCGGGTTGATAAGAGTAAAGTAGGAAGCCTAGGAGTTGCAGCATTATTGCTGCAATATTGGTGCTCACCACTTTTTGGCACTGTTGCCGGGGAAGCATCAGAGTATTTCATGATTATTGCTTTCTTCTATTTTCTATTGCAACATTCTGCTAAATAGTTTATTTCAGCAAAAGTAGAATAGTTTTTTCTTTCAGTTTCTCCATTTTCTTGCTTTCCTTTTCAATTTTGCAAATTCAATTTCAGCAAGAGTAGACTAGTCATTTCTTTTAGTTTTTCCATTTCCTTTCTTTCCTTTTCAATTCTGCAAATTTCATTTTAGTCGTTTCAGTTAGTTGCAATTTGTTTTGTTC
Source organism: Pinus taeda (assembly GCA_000404065.3). Lineage (NCBI taxonomy): Eukaryota > Viridiplantae > Streptophyta > Pinopsida > Pinales > Pinaceae > Pinus > Pinus taeda. Next base: position 80,568 of record APFE031710776.1, read on the forward strand.
AATCAATTTCAATTTTGCAGGTACGATTAGTGTGGGGAAAAAGAAACCAAAAACCAACCCAAAATATTTCCTTTCATGCCTCGTAGGAATAGAGATAATTCAAGAAAATTCTTGCCCAACACCCCCACTACATCACACAACCAAACTTCTCTCTTTTTCGGTGGTAGTGATCAAGAAGAACCTTTAGGTGAACAACCAGAGATATTTGAAGAACCTATAGGGGAAGAAGAAGAAGAAAACATCCCTCCTGAGCTAATGTCTAAAAACAGAAATGTTAGGGGAAATGGAGAGAGAATATAGGGTACCTTTCCCATTCGGGAGACCAATGGGGACACCAAAATGAAGAATATAAGTCCTTCAGCCCTACCTCACTTCCATGGTTTGACTACAGAATATCTTGACACCTTCTTGTTTGAGTTTGTTGTCATCTGTTGAACCTACGACTATGCAGAAGATGAGCAAAAGTTGAAACTATTCCCTTCTATTCTCAAGGATGCAGCATTGCGCTCGTTCATGGGGTTACCTGGCAATAGCATCACAACTTGGGCTCAGATGCAGTAGGCCTTTAATGACAAATATCGAGACTACTGTAGGTCAAGAGATACCAAAGAAGAAATCTTCCGAATGACCATGGGAAGTGATGAATCCTTGGAAGATTATGAAGAGATGTTCCAACTCAGTTACAAAAGGGCCAAGTCTACACTTGACCCTGAATCTCTAAACTTGGTCCTGCTGAGGGGAATTTCGAAATACCTTCTAGACACCCTCCATCTACTGGTCGGGGGAGACATCTAACAACTATCTTATGAGGACATAAAGACCATTTTTAGAAACCATTCTAGAGCAGCCAGAAAGAGAGGTAGGGTGAGTCAACCCATACCCAGTACCTTTTCTTCCAATTCATCCATTAAAGGTGAACTTGGAAACATGCTAGAATACTTCAAGAGTGAGATTTTTCAAACTCTTGCCATGCAAGTGGATACTTTTCATATCAAAAGAAAACAAGAGGAAGCAGAGAGGGCTTTGGCCATCTTTTGTCCTAGATGCACCAAAAGGCATCCTAGGAATGAATGTCCACTAAACTCTATAGAGTTTTGTTCAGTCTGTGAAGAAGATCATTCTACAGATAAGTGCACTTCCTTGCCCGAACTTAAAGCTATATACCAAGGGGCCGAAGGAGCCACTAAACCACTCTATTTCATGAACCACATGAGGCCGCATGGACCTAGACCATACCAGCAGGGGATGCAAGGGACATCTCAAGCATACTATAAACCCAACCAATTCACTTCCATATCTTCTTGGGGCCCTCCTACTCATCCTTCATAGTCCACACCTCCTCCTTGGTCCTTTCCATCTCAATATCATGCCCAACCAGCCGCTCATTCATTTCAATCCTATGTTCAACCACAACCTCAATGGAATGCATCTCATCAGGGGTCGAGGCCCCAGTACAATTCTCCTCCCATTATTTTGCCTCCACCACCTACTCAACCACAACCATTACCTCTTGCTCCACCAAGGCAACCCGAAATGCCTGCCTAGCTGAACCCGTACCCGAACAACAGACAGGCTCAGCAAGTATATCGTGGCGAACCGTCATGCCTAAGTTATGATGTGGAGATTCAAGAGATTAACCTGCGATCTAGGAAGGTTCTCCTAGACATACAACCTCCACCTAGGGAAGTTGAGGAAGATAAAGAGGAAAGTGAACCTAAAGCAATTCCACCCTTTCCTGAGAGACTATCCGAGACAACACAGCCTACCCCAGAAGAAAATGAACTTCTGGGATAATTGAAACAGTTATGTGTGAAGATACCACTTCTCCAAGCCATAAAAGATGTGTCTATCTACAATATGTTGATCAAAGAGAAGTGCTTTAGGCATCCAAGAAGGCACAAGAGAGATGCTCCAACCATCAATGTCATAGGACAAATTTCCGACCTGATGTTGGGGCAAGTAATCTGTCTGAAATATCTGGACCCTGGAAGCCCAGTAGTTGATGTCCACATCAATAGCACCATGATCCCACATACCTTGATTGATTTGGGAGATGCCATTAATGTGATGCCAAAGGACACAATGCTCAAACTTAACCTCCAAGGCTCCTTGAGGAAGGCCACGACAGTAATGTAGCTAGCAGATCGCTCCACCGTGACCCCCGAAGGGATTGTGGAAGATGTGATGGTCTCCATTGATTCTTGGGAGTACCCTGTTGATTTATTTGTTCTCCAACCAAAGGCAAAGCTCACTAGGTATCCTCTCATCCTCGAAAGACCCTGGTTGGCAACTGCTGATGCCTACATCATTTGTCAAGCTAGGAACATGACCATAAAGAACGAGCATATGTCCAAGCAGTTAATCCTATACCCTCCTACCCAACCCTTGCTTGAACATGATCTACCTCTCTGGTTGGAAGAGGAGCATGAGGACGAAGTCTATTCTATACCACTTTGTGCATTAGAAATCGCCATGGGGGGAAACCACAAGATGAGGATGATATGATTGAAAATTTGATTCAGAATCCACCCCCCAGTGTCTTACCATTAGAGGAAATAGTGAGAGAAACCCAAAACAACCCCTTAACTGATCTCGATGTGGCTGACCTGGCCTCTCTTCATGTTAAGAATATAGAGTTTGGCCGAGAAAGAACCTTGAAAATCAATCCATCCCTATCCACTTCCCAGGAAAAGGAGTTGTGTAGCTTATTGAGAAAACATTTAGATGCCTTCGCCTCGAGTTATAAGGAGATGAAGGGAGTGCACCCTTCAGTGTGTACTCATCATATACACACTAAAGTTGCAAACTAGTCAGGCAGCCTCAAAGGAGGATGAATCCAACACTTAAAGACATTGTTAAGAAAGAATTTCAAAAATTACTTGATGCAGGATTCATCTACCCCATCTCGGACAATGAATGGGTCTCTCCTTTGGTGTTAGTGCCAAAGAAAAATGGCAAGTGGAGAATCTGTGTCGACTATTGGGAATTGAACAAAGCCACTAAAAATGACCATTTTCCTTTACCTTTCATAGATCAAGTGTTAGATGGTCTAGCGAGGAAAACGTTTTTCTCCTTCTTAGATGGGTTTAGCGAGTACAATCAGATTCAAATCAGCTCGGAAGACCAAGATAAGACCACCTTCACTTGTCCTTGGGGTACCTTTGCACACTGGGTCATTCCTTTTGGTTTGTGCAATGCTCTAGCCACTTTCCAAAGAGCGATATTGAGTATATTTTCTGAACTGGTTCATGATGGAGTGGAAATCTATATGGATGATTTTACTCCTTATGGTTCCGACTTTTAGGAAGCTTTATCTAGCCTAGGAAAAGTTCTAGGAAAGTGTATTGAGATGAACCTATCCCTTAGTCCAGAAAAACGTGATTTTTTTATGATTGAAGGGACCGTGATAGGTCATGCAATATCTCAACAAGGATTGCAGGTGGACCCTAGCAAGATTTCGATCATCCAATGGGTCCCACCTTGTCAAAAGGTGAGAGATGTCAGAAGTTTCCTAGGCTTAACTAGATATTACAAAAGATTCATTAAATAATTCAGTAAGCTAGCCTCTCCTTTGTTTGGCCTTTTAGGCAAAGATGTTGAGTTCATATGGTCCAAAAACTGTTAAGAAGCCCTAGATACCTTGAAAAGCAAGTCAGTAACTGCCCCAATTCTGAGAGGCCCAAATTGAGCCCTACCCTTTCACATTCACACAGATGCCTTGAACAAAGTAATAGGATCAGCCTTAGGACGAATTGATGAAAAGTTACCTTATGCCATATACTTTATAAGCAAAAATTTGTCAAAGGCAGAGTTAAACTACACAGTGACCGAGAAGGAACTCCTACCTATTGTGCATTCTTTAAACAAATTTAGACATTGTATCACAGACTATCAAACCTTCATGCACACTCATCATGATGCAATTAGATATTTAATGAGAAAACCAGATGTAAATGTTCGCATTATTAGATGGTTGCTTCTATTACAGTGGTTTGATCTGACCATTATTGATAAGCCGGGTAAAGAAAATGTTGTTGTTGACTTTTTGTCTAGAGTAAATTTTCCTACAGGTGAAGAAGGAATGGTGGATGACCAAATTCTAGATGAACATATTTCTTACTATTTCAGTACTCTCTCCATGGTTTGCTGATATAGCAAACTACTTGGTTTCATCACAGTTTCCACCACGCTTGTCCTCAAAAGAGAAGAGCAATATAGTAAGGAAAAGCGCCCCTTTCACCTGGATTAGGGGTAATCTCTTAAAACTTGGCCCAGATAAGATCTTGAGAAGATGTGTCAGGGAGGAGGAAGTTTTTGACATTCTCCTGACTTGTCATGATAGGCCTTGTGGAGGTCATTTTGCAGCAAAGAGTACTGCCTTCAAGATATTGCAAGTAGGTTAATATTGGCCCACTCTTCATCAATATGTGAGGAGATACACCAACGAATGTGATTGATGTCAAAGGATGGGGAAACCTACTCCAAAGGATGAGATTCTCATGCAACCTCAAGTGTCCTTTGAGCCATTTGAGAAGTGGAGCATGGACTTTGTGGGTCCTATCATCCCTCCTTCAAAACAGAAGCAATAAATCATTGTGTGCACTGATTACCTGACAAAGTGGGCAGAAACAAAAGAAATCAAATCAGCAACAAAGGAAAAAGTAGCTGAGTTTTTGAGAGAAAACATATTCTACAAGTTCAGGTATCCAAGAGAATTGGTCACAGATCAAGGCAGTCAGTTCACTTCCAATTTGATTGAAGACATGCTCACACATCAAAAAATCAAGCATAGGACTTCCACCCCTTACCATCCACAAGCCAATGGGGCAGTTGTAAGTCACTAACAGAGCTTTGGAAGGAATTTTGACCAAGTTAGTGAACAACAGTAGAAAAGATTGGGCGGACAGATTAGTTGAGGCCACCTGGGCCTACAACACAACATGGAACACCACCACAGGATTCAGCCCATATGAACTGGTCTATGGGAAGAAGGGTTTTTTTCAATAGAATTTGAATTCAATACACTAAGGATGGCAGCTCAACTGGACCTAGACCTGAGCCATGCACAGAAGGAAAGATTACTCCAGCTCAATGGATTGGATGAACAAAGATTGCAGGCCCTTCTCCACACAGAGGCAGCTCAACTTCAGAGGAAGATATGGCATGAAAAAAATATCAAGGAGAAGCAATTCCAAGAAGGATATTGGGCATTGCTCTATGATTCAAGGTATAAAGACTTCAAAGGAAAGCTAAGGACAAGATGGTTGGGACCCTACACTGTGGAAAAATGCAATGACAATGGTTCAGTTCTGATCAGAACCATTGATGATGAAGCCATCCCCATGCTTGTCAATTGACATCAATTCAAAGTTTACAAGAAGCTCCTCTCCAAGCGAGAGTTCATTGATGGGTTGAATAAGACAATGATGGTAGTGGAGCATGTCTTAGCTTCCACTTCATCCACTCACTGAAAGAAAAAAGAAAAATAAGGACTCAAGTGAAAACCTCCATGAGGCGCTTGAGTCCCATCATTGGGTTGAAAACCTCTCCTGAGGCGGCCCAGTGATGTCAAAAAAAAAAGGAGAAAAAATACGTGGGTGAAAAACTCCCTTGGAAGCACCTAGGGCAGGAAATCAGGGTGAAAACCTCCTCGGGGCGCCCTAATTGTTTAAAAAAAAAGGGAGAAAAAGAAAAAGACAACTGAATTTTAATGTGATTTGCAAGTTTGCAGGAGGACCACAAAGAGCAAGAGGAGATGCCACAACGTCCTGACATTCACACCAACACCTATATTATCTCCTCCACACTCTTCTCCATCATTTCTAACCTTTCTTCCACCCACTGTGTTTTTTTCCGAAAACTGTGTGTTCTACAGGAGGCTCTGTGTTTTCTACAAGAGGCTCCTGTAGGAATTACAGAGAGCCAGAAATGGTTCCAAAAAGTAGTTTGAGGGGTTGGGAAGATTCATGAAGATCATATAAACCCTCCTACAGCTATCAACCCTCCTTTCCATTCATTCCACACCTGCATCACACCATCATCATCATTTTTTTCCTGTCCCAAAAAAACCTAGAAAAAACCAGTTTTTAGTAAAAAGAAAAAAAGCAAAAAAAGAGAGGAAGCAACACCTAAATTCTCATCTGAAACTTACCTATTACCTCTCCATCTCCATCTGCATCTCTGGCATCATCCTCACAGCTCCCAGCACAGAAATAAGCTAAAACTTTCAAAGGTAGAAGCAGCTACAGGAGCTCCTGTAGGAATTCATGTAGCCGCTGATCCCATTAAAATCAAGCCACAACAACAAAATAGTGAAACCATGAAGATTGAAGGAGACATATGAAGCTTGAATCCAGCCAGAGGATTCCTGCACAAGACAAACAATAGTATATCAGAATGCAACAAAGGAATACAAGCATGCAACAGTAGAAGGAGCCAAAATACCTCACAGCACATACATTCGACTCACAAGTAAGTGACTAACCCGCTCCTCTGTTTGCATTTGTGTAATTGAAAGATATGCATGAGAAAATGATATGGTTGAGGTTGAGTGAGGAAAAGGTGGCAAGTTAACTTGGCCACCTTCATCTATTTGATTGCACTCATTCGAAGATGTCACCCACACGTGCGCATACTCAACTTAGAGAAAGATACCTAGGACAAGTAGTGGAGGGTATGCAAACTCTGATGAAATAATGAGAAGTGATTGCGGGAATAAACCATGATGACAAGGCAGGTGGGGACCAACGGTCCAAATATGGCCAACGTACATTTCTTCTAGCTCACCCCCATCACCGGAAATATCTAAAAGAAGTAATAAGTACTCCTTTTCGAGCACTCTCACCACCTTTTCTTTCATTCTCTCCTCGTCAACTTAGCTACAGAAAACTCCTTGTCACCCCACAACCTTGAAACCATCATTATCCATTACTCCCACCAATCCTCCTGCTCTCGGCGTTGTCTAAGGACCACTTACAAGTTCTACAGGAGCACCTACAGGCAGTTCTACATGAGGGGCAGTGAGCTATTTTTAAGAAGAAATCACGAGTTTTTTGCACAATTTCTGATGTAAGGAAGTAGGTTCGATGCATACCCACCTTGATTATCAATATGTGCAAGGAATGATATCATTTTAAGGAGGAATTGAGTCCATAGAAGAAGAGGAATTACATAAAAGTTTGCTGCCTATTTTTTCAAAAAACACAGTTTTACTGTTTTCCTGTTTTCTTCAAAATTGATGCTCCATATCTACATTTGGTGTTCAAAAAGGGGTATAAGCACAATGACAGGAGGATTCATGAGGAAGGAGCCCACTAATTTAACCAGACTCCATGAACATCCCCAAGTAGTAGCCATATTCACAAGGGCAAATTGGATGACTTTTTTTGAGAAGTTCCGAGGGTTTGATGAGGAAATTGCTCAGGAATTTTCCCTTTCTTTAGTCCCTCACTCAATAACCCATGCCACTATCACTTTTAGAGGTATTTCCATGGAGATAACCCCAAAATTTATCAGTAGGGTTACTACCCTTCCTCTTGGATTGCCTTGGAGCAAAGATGAAAAACCAATTGGACAGGCTGCCAAGAAAAACTTCTTCCAAATCAATGAACATCCTGTAAAAGATAAGAATGGCATTAGAAGGACAAGTATACCCTACCCTTGGGATGAGGTTAGTTACCAAATCATCAACTATATTTCCTGTGAGGGCAGGTATAGCATAGTCTATGGCTACCATTTTAGAATCCTTCATGAGTTGAGATATGGCATGGACCCTCCAACACCCCAGAAACTCAACATCCCCTATTTCCTCTTGTAGTCCCTCATAGACTCCAGCATTAAGTTTCAGGCAGGGAGTCCAAATCAGTTGGCTCTCCATAGGTTAATCAAAATTTTAGCGGAAGAAGCCCTCCATACATTCACACTCCCTATAGCACGGGAAGCCTTCAGAAACATGACAGTAGAAGATGACATAAAGGCCCTCACCTATGATATCAGTCTCTCTTACAGTGAGGGAGAAGAGCAGAAAGGGGGAGAAGTTGAAGCAACTGATGACTCAGTAGGACAAGAAAAGGAGGAGGAATAAACTAAGATAGAAGAGGAGAAGGATGAAGAGACAAAAGGAGGAGAAAAAGAGGCAGCAGAGGCAAAACAAAGAGAAGGGTCCCCTGAGACTCTAGAAAGAGAGGCAGTAGCTGCCCTCACTGCCCTGAGAACACTAGTTAAACCAAAAGAAAAGAGAAAAAGGCAGGCCTCCATGTATTTCAAGGCCAAGAAAAGCACAAGGATCAAAACAAGAAAACCCCAACATCTTCAACAGTGCCCATTACAATTGAAGATTCACCCACTGTCAAAGGGGAAGAATCTTCCTCTAAAACCCCTATCACATATGAAAGAGGGACTCCTAGATCTTCCACCTGGAAGGAAAAAGTGCAACTACAGGACCCAAAAACAATCCTACAGGAGGCACAAACAGTTCTACAGGAGACACTGTCAAGGCTATAGGAGACTCAACAGCTTGAGAAAAAAATGGAAGAGCAGCCAAAGGGGAAGAAGAAAGTTACGGGGCCACAAGAACCTGATCCCCAACCCAGCCTTGCCTCCTATTACCGTCTTCTTGAAGGAGGAAGGATAATTCCACAAACATTTGCAATCCCACTATTCTTTGAATTAGAAAAGGAAATAATAAGAACACATCGGTGGATGAAAATAGCCAAATCCAAGGGAGTTGAGGATGTTGGTCACATGGAGAACACGCTTAGAGAAATGGGCAAGGAGTTAAGTGTTGTGAGACATAGGGAGGCAATTGCAAGAATCCAACTCCAAACTGAAAATGATATGCTAAGAAGGCAACTAAAGGAGAAAGAAACCCAGCTAGCATGTATGGCTGGATTATCCATGGAGGCACTGCAATGTAGAAAACCAGCAAAATCCTATGGATTATACCTTAAGGACCAATGGCTACAATTCCTGATCAAGACTTTGGCACAAAGAGGCACAATGTCTTTTCAATATTCCATACAATTTATAGACTTGTGTGACCAAAGCACAGTAGAAGATAAGGCAAAAAAGACATAATTTTACCTGCATAATATGGCCCTCATAGACATGAATGTGTGGGACCCCAATGTTAGGCTAGGGGGCCTACAACTAATAGCCATGACTTCCTGGATGAACCATCAAGAGATAAGGGCAACAGAAATAAAAAGGTTGATGATAAGGGAGTAGAATGAGCCATAAATGATCAGAGTTGCTCCATCAGATCCCATGGCTCTCATCAGCACACACCAGCTACTTACAAATAATCCTCAAATTTCCCCTAGATATATAAGTGATCAAGCACAGGCCATTGCACATTTTGATAACATGGAAAGGTTACTTGGGGATGACTGTGTGCATGCATGTATGAGGAGATGGAACACCTTACCAAATAGTCTGAATATTAGGGAATATCATTCCCCAATGAGGATGAAGGAGGCACTAAGGAGAGTGCCAATGTACAAGCACTCAGTGCAGAGGTTGCAGGTCAATTGAATTGGCCTCAAACTGAGTCCACCACTGTTCTTAGGCATACTAGAAGGAAGAATAGAAGAAGACGAGTAGAGGCAGTGGGAAGATATAGACAGAAAAGCAGGCTTCTATGACAAGGAATAGGAAACAACATTAGAAGCTTGGGATGCTAGAGAGGCCACTAAGGCCATCAAAGATGAGGAGATGGACTAAGTTACTGAAAGGATGAGAAACACCTTCAGTAGAGGGGTGATGATGAGCCCCATAAATGGGTAATTATATGGGCTCATTTTTCCTCCTAACATAGTCAAATCAACCATTCTCTTAGCTTATTGGACATTTTTTAATTATATCTATGCTTATGGAGTGAGTTGAGTTAGTTATGATGCCATGAGGTCTAATACGTGTTTAATGCAATTTTTTATTGAAGTTTGAAGGCAAAGTCAAAGATTCAATGGACAGTTGGAAGCAATAATTCGATGTGGACAAAAGAGAGGATTTATAGGATGGAATCCCCCTCATTTATTACTCCCCACTTCGAATTCCCCTCCTTACAGCTCGGAGTACAAATAGCCAGATCAATGCACTAGGTGGAAGCCAAGCATGTGTAAGATAAATTATGTTTATCTCGACTTTTGGGAGCCAAGCCTCCCCGATTTTAAGGAAGATGTTGGGAGATTTAGTTGTATAATTAGAGAGGCCTAGAGCCTCACTAGGGTCAAATTTTTATCAGATTTTTGTTCTATTTTTGCTCAAGTAAATTCTGCTCAACTTCGAGCTTACTTTTGGTGACAGTTTTATGTAATCATATCACTGTTTTGAAAATAAAGATGAGATCCTCTTTGAGCTAGCACTGAGTTACCTCATTGGGCCGAAGCTCTTGGGTTAGAGCCTAATCCAAGCAACCAAGCTCCTCTTGTTTGTATTTATATGCTTTGTTTCAGTTTATGGATTAGTTGTTGTTAAATGAATTTCTTTCTTGGTTAAGAATAGGTTTCTTTTGATGATTTAGAAATTTGTTTCCATTTGTGTTTTCTATAGCAAGTTAAGTAGTGATAGAAAGAAGATTCAAAAGGCTAGAAATAGTGCCTTGGCCTCTTTTCCTCCCTTTGGGACCATGAATTGAGACAGAGACTCTCTTGCTGCCCCAAAAACACGGATTTTCCTTCTCCATAGGATTTCTAGTGTTTGCAGTTTGTTAGAAGGTTAATGCTTTGCTTTATATCTCTTCCACCACGCTTATTTCTGTCTTTGCAATAAGTATTTTTCCATGCTTCCTCTCATTGTAGCATTTTTCAACATTTACTTCCATAGATCATAATTTAGACTAGCTTGATGCAAAAATCTTATTTTTAGATGCACTCATTTCCTTGCTTGCTTGATCTCATTGGTTGATCGTCAGTTCTTTGGCAGCAGATCTCTCTTCATAGCAGGTTAGCCTATCAACCATCACATTCTCTCCTTGATCCCTGCCCTACAGGTCACCCAAAATTCACCTCAAATCTGCCTCAGTTTTCTTCATTTTTCCATAGGACTTCTTCCTCTCTGCCAATCCTCTTTCCCTCTCCTAGTGCTTCTTGGTGGACCCGAGGCACCCTAAGACATCATCCCAACCATATTCTACCTTTTCCACCCACTCTCACACCTTCAAAACCTTCAAAACTGCTCTCAACCTCCTCTTGTAGACCTCATGTAGATCCCTTGTGTCCTCCTATAGATTTTCTTGTAAGCCTTCTTTTAAAGGCCGAGTGTGGGAAAAGCCTCCAGAAGGCCACCCGAGACCTCCTAGTACCCATCCACACCATCCTACACCTCCTCAAACCCCAAGGTCGCCCTTCAACACCACCTATTCGCTTCCACCTTTACACACAATAAAATACATGCATGTCAAATTCACATAAAAATACGTAAAAATCCAAAAAGATGTTTTTTGCTTATTTACTTTTAGAAATAGCTTGAGTATATGTTTTTTACTTCCTTGAGTAGATAATGCCATTCATTTCATGTTTTTCATAGTGCTTTCTGCAAAAATAAGCTTAGTTTATTAAGTAGGGTTTCCTAGGTTTACTTTACATTTCAGTCTTTCTTCTTTCTGCAAATAGAGTAGCCTCTGTAGAGTAATCTCTTCTTTCATCACATATAGAGCTTCTTCTGGAATATATAGAAGTTGGTTCGAGCTCCTAGTGATCTTGCGCCATCTAACCAAGTAACAACCTATAGTAAGAACTAGTAATTGTGCATACAACATCGTCGCTTCCAAGTTTGTTACAAACTACTGGGTTGATAAGAGTAAAATAGGCAGCTCAGGATTTGCAACATGATTGCTGCAATACTGGTGCTCACCAATAGTGCCTCTGAACCAAATCCTTTGACCACTATCCTTCCTGGATGTGTTGGTCCTCTTGGGAAGAACTGCTTCCTCCTTGACTTCCTGCAGAACTCCTGCTGAGAAGGTCACAAAAGGTAGTTTGAAATTCTCTTCCTTGATCATTGGTCCAAGGTGGCTCAAACCAATGTGAAGTTACATCTGCTTCACAGAAATTTACATTTGTACCTATTTGACATGTTGTCAACAACAAATGTTAACAACAACAGAATTACAGATAAAAACTGGATGGCCTAAACTCCTGCTTCAACAAAAGAAACAGATTTCACATCTCGTGAACCCCTCCATGTATTTATATCTGCATACAAATGATGGAATAGATAACAAGCCCACAAAAAATGCCTTTAAAACTAGTGACACTTTAAGTCAAGCATTTAGAAAAGATCTCAAGGATTCTTTTCAAAAGATGAAACACTTCATCATTATCTCCATCTTGGAGACTAAATCAACTTTTCTCAAGTCAACATTAACATTACATGCATGCTTAAAAACAAAGCAATCAACCCTTCAAGTCAATTACACTACATGTTTAAATACAAGGAAATCATCAGCATCCCGGTGTTCATGCACATCATTCTCATGCATGCATCTCATCTTTCAAATTTTGCTTAAGTACTCTGTACTTTCGAAGCTGAAATGAAAATAATGTTGCAACAATAAAGTGAGTCTCCTACTCAACTTTTTCCATTCACCTTCTTGGTAAAACCCTGCAACTTGCATTCCATTCACCAAGAAATGAAAATAGATGTGATATATTTTTGTTCACATCAAAAGATATGCAACTTTAATTGAATAAGATCTCTAACCATTTATTACCAATCCATTTCAAAGGTAGGACCTTTGTCTACACATCAGCCTCAAAATGTGAATCATCCTGAAACACATCATTCATGGATTCTTTCCATACCTACCATTTTCTCTTTCCACCTTCTTAAAGTTTTGTGGAAGCATTGTTGGATTCAAATTCCAACATTTTGCAGCAACATGTCCTTGCTCATGGTAGTAAGTGCAACACATGTGTGTCCTCTTGGAAACATGATTTTCCTTGTCCAATGGACCTTTGGCTTCTTGCTTCCTTTCCTTCAAAAGTTTCATGTATGCCGCCATTCTCTTCCAACATCTAGAAACATTATGGTTAACCAAACCACAAAAGGAACATGCAATTCTTTTCCCATACTTATATGGAAATTTATCATATTGAACATAATCAAAAGGAATATGATTAGAACCAGATTTATACCTTTCCTTTTCACCTTTATTTCCTTCATGAGGAGGTGAATTAAATGAAGAAGTAGCTCCCTTTGGAACACCATCAACCTCTTCAATGGTTTCAGAGTTTCCACAACTCTCTAATTCAAGTGTATGCTTATATACACCTTCTTTCTACAAAGTATGCTTCACACTATTGCATTCCCTAAGAATACAATCCTTACACTCTTGAGGTAGAAGACCTTAAATGAAAATCCCTCTTTGAACTTTTTCAATTGTTTTCGTGGAAGCTTTGGAATTTTCTCCATAAGCTTGTCCATAGCCAAGACCCAATACTTAGGCCTTTCCTCAACCATTATTGGCTCAAAAATACCCTGTGCATGTTTGCCTAATCCTTTTCCTTCATAGCCCATCTTGGACATTAACTTGGAACCTATGCCTATGGTATGTTTTCAAAAGAACCAATATAAACATCCTTAGAAGAATTTGAAGACAAATAGGAATTGTTTACCTCTTCTTCAAGTTGATACTTGATCAAGGCTTCTTTGGCAAGAAAGAGTTGTGTCTCCAACTCATGCATCCTTTTCAGGTTCACATTTGCAATATGAAGTTGCCTCTCCATTTTCTGCAATTTGTTTAAAAGCAACTTCTGCTCTTCCTTCATGGAATTCAACTTCTCTCTAAGTTTGGTGTTCTTCCTTCCATCCTCATACATTTCTCTCATCATGTCCATCATGATGAACAAGTCTTGCTTCATGTCTTCATCAAAGACTCTTGTGAAGAAAGAAGAATTTGAGGACTCACTTGTAGAAGTTGTCATTATCAGAATGAACAAAAGAACTTAAAATAAGACTAACAAAGAGCTTTTTCAAGCAACCTTTTGCAACAAACCTCTCGTGCTTCAAGGATTGCTTTGAGGTCCTTTGGGATAAGAAGAATGCCTTCAACCCTTCTTCCTTCTTGTCCTCTCGTGGACTTAGCTATCAGTAGCTTTCCCTTCACCTTTGCAAAAACACACAATAGTCAATCTATAAACAAGCATAAAATCAACCTCTGACTGTTTAAACACCTTTCAGACAAGCAATCTTTGATCTATCAATTAAGCATTCTGATCTGATACCACTTGCTCTGGTATAACCAGCTTTGATATCACCTTCTTTGAAGTGGGGCTAATCAAACTTAAACTCTGATACCACCTGATCTAAAATGGGGCACTAAAGGCTTTTTGTCAAGCTTACAAGAGCCTCTCCCACTCCAAAGCTTAAATATTCCCAAGACCTTATGATTAACCAATTTCGGAATTAAAAAGAAGTGCTTGAAATAGGTGTATGCTTATGTTTGTTTTTAACTGTTCAAGTGCTTATGTATATTTGCTTATGTTGATGTAAAACACACATAACACTAAATAAAGCAGCGAACTAGCAAACACATAAGATGACAATGTAATATGGAGTTCACCCTGATATCATGGGCTACGTCTCCTTAAGATCTAATCAACTCGACTAGGCTCTCTCGGATTATGGTAATATTTCTTTTATAAGTTCCCATTCAACTCCATTGGTTTACAACTGAACCTATGGGTTTAGAATACCATCTTACCCTTGGCGGTCCTCACTCTGCAGACAGATCTAGGCTTCTTTGAACTTGAATCCTTCAGTCAGTGCTTTGAACTTCTTAAGCTTCTGGCTTCTATGACTCCCTCGGAATTCTCTTACTATCTCTGGAACTCCTTCTTATGTCTTCAGCACACTCTGGACACCAACAACAGCTTGATCATTTCGATCTCTTTGCTCTTCTCCAACTTCATTACATCATTATGGCTCTTAGAAGTTTGCTTTTTGTTGGGTTGTTAATATTTCATTATTATTATCACTTTTGAATGCTTATTCCACCCATTTCTACCATTCTTTATCACGTCATTTATCATAAGTTATCATATAATTCTATTTTATAATTATTTATGCTCTTATGGATGAATATTATTTCTTCTCCTTTATTTTTAATAAATTGATTATTATGCATATTTTTCCCAATGATAGTTTATTAATAAATTTGTTCACCATTTTAGCCCCTAAGATATTTTCTAGATTGAAGATTTGATCATTAAATGTGCCAACTCAGAAATTCGTTGGAATAAGAACTGACGATTTTGCATTAGATGTTTTGGGCAAATGGAGAAGAATCTTGAAAATGTGAAACATGGGTTTTGTGCGGAATGAACCAGATTAGTTTTGTGGTAGGCCGTTTTCCTAAATTCAGTCCGTACTAAGAGAAATGGAAGGTTCTCTAAAGACATTTTTCTCAAATTCGCTGTGTGGCCGTTTTCCAAATTATCTCAACTACAATTCCAATTTCGACCTATTCTTGTTGAATGCTGATGAACAGATATCTCAGAGATGATCTTGCTAATCAATTTGTTGTAAACAATTCAATTCGGCTATGAGAATCATTTTGTAATAATTACGGTTGTAACTTCTCTTTTCTCTATGTGTATTTAAATTAGAACAGAGATCGGAGAAGGGGAGAGGGATTCATGATTCATGATGGATGATTAGAAAGAGAATTAGATGGATTGTTATATTAGAGATAAATAAGGTAGGATAGGAGGAATGGGAGAATTACTATTGAGAAATTGTAACTGTTATTGTTGACTCTCGTTGTTGAAGTAGAGAACGGAACTACTGTAATGTTTATGCAATGATTAACATATAAAAACAGTTGTAGTTCCTTCACATCTTCTGAAGTAATTCGACAGTGCTTCACTAGCGGCTAAGGGCTCGGCCCTGGTGGATCCACTTGCTTCTTGTATCATTATTTTATAGTTTTGTGTGATGGCTTGATTTCCTTTTCATTTCTTTAATTTGTTTTATTCAGTAATCTTCTGTTTCTGAACATTTCACTAAATCTCCCTATTATATCAAAATCATGATTGGATTGCATTGATAGCAAGATTATTATTTACAACTTAAAATGTCATGCTGTTAATTCTAATATAATACTTCGTTGTCCATTTCAGAATTTTTTGTTCATTTTTAACTGCGATTGTTGTTCATTTAATAACTACGATTACTGTTCAATTATAAATGCAAATTCTATTCATCTATACTTGTGATTGTTGTTCAATTTGCTAGATTAAGATTGCCAATTCAGTTACATTTGTAGTTGTTGTGTATTTCTATTTAATTAGCTTTGTTGTTCAGTTATATTTAAGATTGTTGTTCAATTCCAATAATTTAGTATTACTATTCCTTTCCATTAATATTTCATTTATGTAAGATGAGCTTTGTTGTTCAATTAATTTCCACTAAAGTTAAGCTTTGCTGTTCAGTTTTTCAATAGATTTAGTCACTGTTCTTTTCTGCAAGGATTTGATTTCATCTTTTAATTGATATTGCAGCAAGTGTGTTTTAGTAAGCATTTCCAATTGAAATGCCATTTCGATTTATTTGATTTAGTGTGGATTGAAAGATCAAAAACTATAAAGAACATTGACTATAGTTGTCTAAGTTCTCAGATTGAAGATCTTGCCTATGATTGATTTTCATTTGCATCAGTTTACAGGGGAGAGAGTTATCATTACTGAGTCCTCGACTGATGATTGTTTGAGTGAATGATTTAGTTTAGAACATTTCAGTTTCTTGTTGTTCCAATTAGATTTTGTTTCCATCATTCATTTATCTTTGCATTTTAAAGCATTATACTGAAAAACATTACTCTTGAGCAAGTGACCGCCTCAGACTGAGTACACTCTTGAGATAAAAAATCGTTCTTGGGTTGACAATTAATGTGAAGATAATGAGGAGTTAAAAAGACACCTTTTATCGCTCGACATTTTGGTGTCGTTGCTGGGGAGAGTGTAGCCATTTCTAAAGAGTAGTGTGCATCTGATGAGTTCCTGTTAAGAAAGAACTGGGTATTAAAAATGGAAGGTAAGAACCTGCGTACGGAGCATGTAAAAGCCCTGCTCCCCCACCCGCTTTCCAGTAGAATTGTTAAAGAACTTGGGGTAGAAATAAATGTTTGAATTTCTGTGTGAATGACTAAAAAAATATAGAAATTTTGAAAAACAAATCTCATGGTTTCACTTAAGTGGTGATGTAAGCACCACCCATTTCACTAACCAATTGACAGGAACATTTGAAGAGGGAGCCTCAAATAAACACATGAAGAACATCTTCTATTATGGTAAAAAATGACTCTCATTTCTACTTTTGAATTTCCTATCAAAGATCTAGGAGGAGTGACACAAATGCACATAATTCCCCCATCTTCTCTACCAAATTTTCATGGTTTGACAAATGAAAATCCAGATACATTCTTATTTGGATTTGAAATATTTTGTAGAGGATATGATTATTTTACTAATGTTCAAAGGTTGAAAGTGTTTCCTCTTACTCTAAAAGGAGCAGCTCTCTGATGGTTCATGAGCGTAGGTGGGAACTGCATCCAAACATGGGAGGACATGAAAAACATATTATTGAAGAAGTACCAAGACTATTGCAAACCCAATGAAGATATTTTCAATATGATACAAAGGGAAGATGAAATCTTGGAGGACTATGTAGAGTAATTTCATTACAACCTTCAAAAATCAAAGCATAAGTATTTGGAAAAAGAGATCTTAAAAGCACTCCTTCTTAAAGAAATCAAAGATGAATTTTTAGAACTCTTAAATCTGATAGGAAAAGATGATGTTTTTCAGTTGTCACATGATGATGTTTGTGAATTGTGCATAAGGTATTCAAGAGGAATCTCCAAGGATGGTAAGAATTCTAGAGAATTTTGTTCTTTCTTTTCCAAATCTGCTAGAAGAACAAGAGACATAAGAGCCGAAATCAATGATTTATTTGAACATTTTAAAATTGATTTTATTAGCTCTCTAAATTCACAATTGGATGTTTTGCAGGTTCAGAAAAATCAAGAATTTGATGAAGTGTTTTGCCTTCATTACCGAAAGGCGCATCCCATAGATAGTCGTTCTTCCTTATCTAGGATGGAAGTACCATACCAAAGAGATGAGAAAGTTGCAACAAGGTCAAAACCATGGAAATCATGGCCTACAGGTATGGTTCAAAACACTTCTTCTCCATTCTCTTAATTACATAATCCATTACTGAATACTAATGTGTTAGGGTAGCCATGTCAATCTCAATATAACCCCCACAAATCTTATCTAAAAAATTGGCATGGTTCATCTTATGATTGCAGGATTACTCTCCCTCATCTTGTAGCACAAACACATCCTCCATATTCTTCACCATCTTTTCCACAAAATCTTTCTTGCCTATCAAAATCATCCACTCAACCCAATCAACTACATCATCAAAATGCTCTATTCTGTACACAATTTCATGTTCAACTCATTCCACACCCTCACCATAATAAAGCAATACAACATGCTTATAATGTTGAACTACAAAATTTACCCACCCTTCCCACCCATTCTATCTCACATGCACCATTGGAGAAAACTTATTGAGATTCATAATGTTTCAAATTCAAAAATTGTAGAAGTTATGGAAGAAAATGAGGTTTCTTCTAGTTTGCATCAACAAACCATTTTAAAAAGATCAAGTACTTCATGATATGATGGATATGGGAAATCAACAAAGTAAAAGATATATTGAAGTTTGGTTTCACTCCATCATTTGTTTGTAGCATCACTCCATACTTCAACAATTTTTTACACCATCTTTTCAAGGGAAGTTGGCTTCTCAAACCCTAATATTCATTAATATGCATTTTTGAAATTTGGGTATGTACATATTTGAAGCATTATTTAGAAAATTGTTCCACTAAAAGTACTCTTATATGTAATCATATTTATTTTTTCAAATCAAAATATGTTAATGTAAAAAATAAAATAAAAAAGGAAATAAAATAAACAGATTTGTTTTAATGTAAAAATAGTTGTTCTTGTTGCAACACGCTGTGGAAATCAACGTCTGTGATAATTTTTTTTAATTCATTTGTGTATGTAGATGAATTATAATGGAAATAACAGTTCTACAAACACCCATATTCATTTTTATCACCAACTTGGAAAAAATGCTTGAATATCATATTTTTTGGCTTGCGGGCTTGATGAAATTTCTAAAAACACAGTCGGGACAGTCATGTTTTTAGGGACCAAAAGGGAATATTTTTAAAAATTATTTCTATCATAACTATCCCTTGATGTCTAATTTCCAACCTAATTTGAATCACTCAATTTGGATTTGAAATGAAAAAGTTAGAACCAAAACATTGACAAGGTGTCTAGCGGGCAGCTCAGAAACACAGATGGGACAGTCAATTTTTGAAGGCCTAAATGAGAATATTTTTAAAAATTGTTTCTACCATAAGTGTTCCTTTATTTATTATTTCCAACCCAATTTTAATCACTCAATTTGGATTTGAAATGAAAAAGTTAGAACCAAAACATTGACAAGGTGTCTAGTAGGCAGCTCAGGAACAAAGTTGGGACAGTCCGTTTTTTAAGGCCTAAATGATTGAATTTTTAAAACATGTTTCTATGGTATATTTCCCTATGAATTTAGTTTACAAAGAAATTGGAATCACTCATTTTTGATATCGTATGAGGAAGTTATGATCAAAATACTCATTGTTTATCGTAAATCAGCACTCTTAAAACTTTGTCTTTCCGGTTGTTCCTTAAAGTATTTGACCTATCAATTCTTCTTGTCTTCAAAACCTATTTCTACTACAGATAAATAAATTAATATAATTTAATTTCCAATTTGAATCATTCGAATCTGACATCAAACGAAGAATCTATGCTTCAAATATCCACTGTTGTTCTAAGTGGGGTAATCGAAAATGACTTTGTTATGCAGGTTGTTCAAACTAAAATTGACATATCATATCATTGAATTTTTAGAACATGTTTCTATTGGAGATAAATAAATGAATCTAATTTTATTTACAATTTTAATTATTCGAATCCGACATCAAATGAAGAATATATGCTTAAAATATCCACTGTTGTTCGACGTGGGGTAATAAAAAATCACTCTGTTATGCAGGTTGTTCAAAGTATAATTGATAGATCATATCATTGAATTTTTAAAACCTGTTTCTATTGGAGATATAACCTTTAATTAAATTTCATCTAGCTTTGGAATCACTCAATTTGGATGAAAAACAAAGAAGTTGTGATTAAAACACTGTTGGTTAGCATGATTGGCCACTGCTCTCCCGCAAGTGACAAATAAATTTTACTTTGTTATTTTCTCCGTGGATTTGTTACAAAAAGTAACTAATTGTTATTTTTTTTCATAATTCTTGGATTATGGGAGCCCGATCACCTCTCTTTATCCATGATTTAATGTTTTATTGCAGGTTGACACTCGTGTTTTTGCAGGTCCTAGGAGAATAAATAAGGTCAATTTATGGACGAGCGATTCTTGAAAGAAATTTTAGTGAAACAAGGGAATTTCTTCCAACTCATTACCCAACGGATTCATAATAGAAGAAATGAAGAATTTATTTCCATTTGAAGATTCATGTCATGTCTTTGCTGCCAAAACATTTTTCAGAGAGATCATTTTTCCTGGCCTTAAGAAATAACATCATAGTTGTTGTAACTTAATTTATTTATTTACATATTGTTTTTAAATAAAATGTTGTTTCTTTTCTGATTTCTCTTATATTTTGTGTTTCAGGTGTTGCTTCCTTCAAATTGTAACCCATCTTCAACATCAATGCAGTGAACAACTAATTCGTTTTTTGCGTGCTTCCATTTTATGATTGTGCATTTTTGTTGTTCCTTTCAAAGGAACAACACTTTCACATTTTGTTGTTCCTTTCAAAGGAATAGCGCTTTCACATTTCTGTTGCTCCTTTCAAAGGAACACATTTTCACATTTCTACTGTTCTTTCAAAGAGGAATAGCACTTTCACATTTTTGTTGTTCCTTTCTAAAGGAACAACACTTCTGCATTTTGTTGTTCCTTTTCAAAGGAACAACGCTTCTGCATTTTGCTATTCCTTTCCAAAGGAACAACACTTCCGCATTTTCTTGTTCCTTTGGAAAGGAACGACACTTCCAAATTTTTCTATTCATTTCCAAAAGAATAGTACTTCCACATTTTGTTGTTCCTTGTCAAAGGAACAACATTTTTTGGGCAAACTGATCAAAAATGCAGCGTCATTTTCCACCTAATTTTGTAGGTATTTTCCTTAGACAAATTGAGTGAACAATAGCTTTATGGAAATCTTGTCGAGTCTACTTTCCAGAACATCTTGAATTTTTATATTTGGAGTTCATTTGCTTTGTCAGGAGTCCAATCTCCCAAGAATGGTCAAAATGAGCAGAATGAGGCTGCCAGAATGCATAGTGATGTTACAGTCAACTTTTGAAGGCCTTCCTCAACTCCAAATTGAGCTCATAATAACTCATTGGCAAGCTATTTGTGTCTACTTATTAGTTGACTCATCGAGCAAGTCATTTGGGCATCTCATATAGGAGAAAAATGGATTTTACCAAGGTCACTCCAAAGGTGCACTAACACTCCTGAGGCAAATGATGTTTTCGACATTTCTCCCAAACCATGAAATTGGTGTAAAAAATAAAAGAGTTTTTTCTTCGTAAGTCAATTATGGACAAAAACCTCTCTCACTTTTCTTAAATTCATCTTTTCTTGCCAAGAAACATTGTTTGAAGAAAATCGTCCCTTATGTGTGGTCAATGGCTTGTTCCTTGGAATGCCTTCTCGACAAATGATGGAGACCTGATGTTTGATGATATGAAATGGCCCCATAAATTCGGATATCCATCATACCTCCTCTACTCAAATATATCTGAATAACACTTTTGCATGTATTTTCCTTTGTTGTTCCCTACAAGGAACAACACTTTTTTGAGTGTTTTTGTTGTTCCTTCAAAGGAGCAATACTTTGGGAGTATTTCGAGAACAACCCTTCTTTCCTCTTGTTGGATTATAACTAATTCATCTCAACCACATTTTACTAATTGCCTTTCATGGAATGAAGTACATTACTTTTATGAGGACAAGAATTATGGATTCTATTAAAGCGAGTTAATATCATTCACGTTATGATTTTTAACAGGACAACTCCTTGATGATAGATTATTTTCAAAAGGGACGCAATTATTTATATACTACTTAACTGCATTGTTTGCTACTATACGTGATACTGATTGACCATCTTAATACCATGCTGGTTCCTCCCTTCCTGGTTATAATCTTCTCTATCTATAATAAATGAAATTATGGGTATATTCTTTTCTATTGACATGTTCAACTTCTTCCACCATCCCTGCTCTTAAGGAGTAATGAGCTTCCCTCTTTTTATCATAAAAAAGTGTAATAATAGAAAAATTTTGTTTGCAGATAGAGGATAGGGGGTCTCATTACGAGCCAACCTACCATGTTCATAAGGCTGTAACAAAGTGACATTCCCATTATTGCCACCACACCAGGGTTATGGTCCATAAGATAGCCAAATTATCCTTGGAACAGGAGGTCTCATCACGAGCCAGCCTGATCACTTTTGCTACATCCCAGTGAATGGCATTGTGGTTATTTGGTTACCATGCCAGCACACTGATTTCTTATGTAGAACAACACTAGAACTCTCCATTTCTAAATTGAGGATCCTAGCTCATACAGGTTAAAAAGCAACCCTGTCGAGGCTATGAACGTCTGCTGGCTGCAGAGGATCTGCTTATGGTATTGAAGTTATATCTTATCGTCAATTATTACTATAATACCCTTTTCTTATTTTCTCTTTTTATCAGAGAAGTTATTTCTTTAATTTTTTCCTTGTTTTGAACCTTTACGCATGATAAATTGTTTTCAGATCAATCACATCATTTTCAGCTAGAATACCGTCAGCAAAGCATCTTTTTGGCATATTGTTGTCCTTTTTCTTTTTTGCATAACTTATCATCAATCCAAGGCATCCTATCTCTTATTCATAAATATGTTTACACACTCTGCTCTCATTATAACCATACCTCTTGCTATTCTATCATTGATATGTGTATTCTGCTTCATTCACTGTCGTATTGTTCATTCCCTTGCCTTGTCATCAGAAACACCTTTTATATGTTTTATGGTCATGGAATCCCTTTTCCAATTGGAGGGGAGAATGTATGCATTATGGGATAGCATGCACTATGGTTACTAAACTTTGCCATAGCTTGTTGATTTGACAAAATATTAGTATTATACAAAAGTTTTTTTGATTAAAATTTTTGCATGCATCTTATCTGTTGCTATTCAAAACTAACACTGTGGATTCAAGAACATTGTATGCAAAATAGTGATTTGTTTACAGGAGAACAACAAGTATGGAGGGGAAACTCTATTTGCAACATGACCACACTATTGCAACTGACAGAAGCGGCTCGAGCAACTCACGAGCGTGAACAATTGTTCAGACATGATGTGCTTGCCTCAATTCCACCTTTTGCATCACTTTCAACATGAACTCTGCCTTGTTGGGTTGTGTTATATTCTTTCCACATAGTTAACAGGGGGTTAGTGGGGTACCCGTAACCCCACTTTTGGACCCTATGTTAGGTTGGGCGGACCGACCTATGGTTTTGTGCATGATTTTCGGTCCATGGTATTGGATGCTTCGGCATGTATAAATATGTATTGTAACATTGAAAGGAACATAATGAAAAATCAAGATGGTAGTCCCGGTTTTGGGATCCAGTGGGAAATATCTGTGTATATGTGTTATGCTCTTGCATTTTTATTTTTCATGTGATTTAGAATTTGTATGCAGGTAATTTATGTACAGGGTTAAAACCTACATTTGGTATCAGAGCTGTTTTGGCTTCAAGGGGACGCCTTTG
>APFE031710776.1:108889-126946 GCA_000404065.3 Pinus taeda
CACTTGCTTCTTGTATCATTATTTTATAGTTTCATGTGATGGTTTGATTTCCTTTTCATTTCTTTAATTTGTTTTATTCAGTAATCTTCTATTTCTGAACATTGCGCTGAATCACTCTGTTATATCAAAATCGTGATTGGATTGTGTTAATAGCAAGATTGTTATTTACAACTTAAAATGTCATGTTGTTAATTCTGATATAATACTGCACTGTCCATTTCAGAATCTGTTGTTCATTTTTAGCTATGTTTGTTGTTCATATAATAACTACGATTACTGTTCAATTATAAATGCAATTGCTATTCATCTATACTTGTGATTGTTGTTCAATCTGCTAGATTAAGTTTGCCAATTCAGTTACATTTGCGGTTGCTGTGTATTTCTATTTAATTAGCTTTGTTGTTCAGTTATATTTAAGATTGTTGTTCAATTCGAATAATTTAATATTACTATTCCTTTCCATTAATATTTCATTTTTGTAAGATGAGCTTTGTTGTTCAATTCATTTCCGCTAAAGTTAAGCTTCGCTGTCAATTTTTCAATAGACTTAGTAGCTGTTCTTTTCTACAAGGATTTGATTTCATCTTTTAATTGATATTGCAGCAAGTGTGTTTTAGTAAGCATTTCCAATTGAATTCCCATTTCCAGTTATTTTCTTTAGTGTGAATTGAAATATCAACAACTGTAAAGAACATTGACTATAGCTTTCTAAGTTTTCAGATTGGATATCTTGCCTATGATTGATTTTCATTTGCATCAGTTTACAGGGGAGAGAGTTATCATTACTGAGTTCTCGATTGATGATTGTTTGAGCGAATGATTTAGTTCAGAACATTTAAGTTTCTTGTTGTTCCAATTAGATTTTGTTTCCAGCATTCATTTATCTTTGCATTTTAAAGCACTATATTACAAAACATTACTCTTGAGTAAGTGACCGCCTCAGACTGAGTACACTCTTGAGATCAAAAATCTTCCCTGGGTTGACAATTAATGTGAAGATAATTAGGAGTTAAAAAGACACATTTTATCGCTCAACACTTTGAGCTCTTTGGCTCTGCCTGTGGTGGCTCTACCTCTGCTCTTGGCTCTGGCTCTCTAGCTCTCAGCTCTAGCTCTGGCTCTTGTCTCTCGCTCTGGCTCTGAATCTTGGCTCTAGCTCTGGCTCTTGGCTCTGGCTCTGGCTCTTGGCTCTAGCTCTAGCTCTCTCTGAGCTTCTCTCAACCTCTACGTGCCTCTCTAGTTCACTCGACCTCTAAACAACTCCCAACAACCTTCTAGCGACCTCCCCAGCCATCTTTCAGCTCCATGGTTTCGCTTGACCTCAAAGCGACTCCCAAAAACACTCTCGGCTACTCGTTAATTGATATCTCTGTGTATTTGTGTGGCATAGGTTGCAGCCCTATATCATGTAAAACCCGACTGTTTCACCAGAAGAATCCATTCACATTGGAAAGGAACCGTTGGCGTGGGAGACTCGACCATTTTTGCCTTCCTCAGGCCGTAACAGCGAAAATAATAGAAATACACAGGAAACACATGAAAAACCCATCATGGGCATTTAACCGGACTTCAGATAATATAGGATCACACTTAAAATCCCATCAGGTTCACCATTCCATCGCAAATTGCAATCACATTTCGTATTGGCCAAAAAAACCAATACACGGGAAATACACAGAAATCCCGAATTTCCGAATTTCAAAACTTATGAAATCGCACTGATAATCCCCATCGGGTCCACGATTTATCGACATATCACAATCTCATATCACATGTTAACATCCTTGGGGGTCTTCCATTTGATCATGCCGATCGCCAATCCGTCGATCACTCTGATTAGATCCTGACCATTGATCTAACTCTTCGATTCGACAGCTGACATCGCACGTCACATATCGCTATCACATTTGTAACGGCCTCAGGGTTCTTTCCATTAACTATGGACTATGTCGACCGATATATATATATATATAATAATATAACAATATATATTATATATATATATATATATATATATTATATATAGAATATAATATAGATATAGATTATAGATATAGATATAAGATAAGAAAATATAAAAAGATATATAATATCAAAATATATATATAAATAAGATATTATATATATATATATATATATATATATATATATATATACTATATATATATCGTAATCGCTGATGTCGATGCATTACGTATCACAATCGCTCGCCTGGGGTCCCGATATCGCTGTGGACCTATCTCCGATGCGATAAGTCATAGGTTGCAATCGGGGTTCTTTCCTCCTTTGGCCTAAGTCCTTCCCTTTTGCCTTTTGCGATGTGATTTCTTCAATGAACATTTTAGGCCATTTTTATAAGAAATGCCTCCATTTCTAAGGATAAGGGGCAATCTTCTTTCTGCGATAACTTTTGCATCTGAAGTCCATTTCAGCCCATTCAAGTTGCAGTAGTTTCAGAATGAAAATATCTATGAAATGTGACTATTTCGAAGAGTAGCCCTTGAGGCACACTTTAGACTTCGAAGTCTATTTTAGATCCATTTTGGATCATTCACTCAGTGTACAGGATTAACAGTCTTGCAACTCTGGTACCATGTCAAGAGTAGCTCAGGGAAGACATGAAATGACAAACCAACACAAGAGGAGCTCACAAGTGCAGATCACCAGGAGCTACCTCAAGCAAAACTCCACCCCGACTTCACCTTAATCTCCAATATTAAATAGATACAATTTGTTAGGGACAACAAATCATATCCCTAAAGAATAAGAACTGAATAACTATGAAAAGTAAAATGCACAACTATGTAACAAAAATAATCTATTCTCCATTAATTCTAACATTGACTGTGAATAACTTCTAGTTGCAGAATATGTTCACCAAATATGTCAAGGTTTTCCATCTCGAAATAGTTGTAGTTTGGCCCCATGAGGCCACCCCATGCCTCCAAATTGTCGATGAACACCTCTCCGCCAAGCGGATCCACCAGAGCAAGACTGATGTGGAGTCTGTTCCTACCATCCATATGTTGCCCATCCTAATGTACATGTTGTAAACGTTGGTCCCCTCAAAATCAGTTGAATCTCCATAAATAATGGCTGAAGAAATAAGGAAAGGCACGAGCAGGATTATGTTTGGGGCTACCATGACCCTCGGCTATGTGAAAATAGATAGGACCAGAGGATATTATCGTCCTAAAATTCAACAGATGATAAAGACACTGGATTATGTGCTGTCATGATCTCGCCAAACGAATTAATCCCATGCGATACCTAAGAAATTTATGAAGAATTGTAGATATAGATAACTAAACACACAAATCGACAAATCTACACAAGAAAAAAAAAATTATTCAAAAAAACAGTTCACACATCACAAACTCCTATCCTAATTTATTTACAGAGGATCAATAACACTCACAACTCTCTCACATCTTCCTAGCCTTCTCATAATGGAATCAAACCAGTGTCTGCTCTGATACCATGTTATAAATCTCGAGAGAGCTAGAGATATTACACAGACAACACAAATCACACTATATTTTTATTGATTTCAAAGACATTACATATATAGGAATATATGATACTTCTAGATCTGATAATGGTGGATCTAGCTAGTACAACTATTAACCTAGGAACTCATGCAATTACAACTCATAACAACTAGCAAGTCATGAAAGCATTACTTCCAACAAGACATAATATGAAAAAAGGGAATAAATAGTCGTTGAATGGAGGAAAGAAAAGAATAAAATTATATTGACATAAAAATGGACACATTGAAAGGAGTGAGGAAAATGGGGAAGGTCAAATAGAAGGTAAAAGATTAAGTAAAAATAAAAACTCTAGAAAGAGGGGAAAATGAAAGGAAAAGGAAGGGATTAAAAAGGGAAATTTGGAGTAAAGGAGAGAAGGGGGTGGAAAGGAGGAGGAAAGAAGAACATGGATTCTTGCAAGTGAGGGAAGATAAAACTACCAAAGAGAAGAAACATAAATCAAGATATATTTGACCATATATATTAAGATAACGATTTATATTTCTAACCATTAGAACTTCGTATTTAAACTTAATTCATAATCATACAAAAATATGATATTTACAATAAACCGTATTTTGAATTATTCTATCTATCTATATCATGAACATTATGCATATTATGTTAAAAACTTAAAATATAAAAATTATAAAACATGTCAAAGAAAAATGTTGCATGTATATGTAAATATATGTATCATAAGCATTCTTAAAAAATTCAGCAATATATAGATTGTGCAAAATTTATATAAATATTAATAATATTATTAAGAATGAATATAAATCTATCTTAATTTCATATTTACTAAATTTTTAAGAGGAATCACTATTTTAAATGTACCTTTTTATGTTTTTGTATTATAATAATAAAAAAGTATATTTCAAAATTTTAATCCCTTTCCACACTTTCTTAAATAAAATTTTAACTTAATTAATTTTAATGTCTTTTTAAACAAAAATTATATAAAACCTCTATACCATAATAAAATAAGTGATATCAAATTTCATATTCTTTTATCCATAATTTATTTAACATATTGGTTAGAAACAAATATTCATAAGTGAAACCATGGTTTTTTTTTCCCTCTCTCCCTACTAATCTTACAAACAATGAGTTAGCATTAAACTTAAATTTTATCTTTCTCAAACGACAATTCTTCATTTTATATGGATCTACAATTAGTTAACATGTTAATCTGTATTTTAATCTTTGCACATGACTTTCATTATTTATTATCGGCGTAGTTAATTAATATAAATTTTTTTATGTTTTTAAATTATATCTTTATTTTATTATTAAATTTTTTTAATTTAGTTTTGTTTAGAAATTTAGAAGATTATCGAAATTATAGATTTTAATTGTTAAAATTATATAATTCAAATAATTTAAAGATTTTTTAAAGTGTTGAATTGTTTTATGCATTTAAAAAATTTAAGTAATAGAAATTTGTTTCAACAATATTTTTTTACGACAATTTATTCATTTGCCTCAGATTTGTAATGTGATTATAATTTTAGCATGGGTATGGGAGCCATGGCTAGCTGATACATTACCAACATAGGAAAATGAGCCATGACTGAATGATATAATGTATTTTTAAATTTTATGCTTATGATTTTCGACTAAAGCAGAGGACAACCTTTTGGATCCCAATGTCTAATGAATTTTGTTTGTTGGGAAAGCCACAAAACCAACATGAACTTAAGTGTTGAACTGAACGAGCTAGCATTTGGAGACATGGTTAAGCCAATTACTAATAGCCAAATTTATGAGATGTGATTGGAGATGAGGATGAGAAGACGATGCTTGTTCCCATAGCACATCAAGGAGGCAGGCTTGCAACCTCTCAAATACATAGTGCAATGCTGGGAAAAACGTATGAAGGCATAGCTCAAGAGAATTGTAGGATCTAGTTGGTTGATTGGCTAGCTTGTGTTGTGTAGGCTCGCGGATTAGTCTCCTAGTTGTGAAGATTTATCCTGGACTGAACTTTGATCTCTTTTGAGTGTGTTGTTGATCACTGGAGCATATGGGATTCACTGGTCATTGCAAGTAGAAGACTAATCTGATAATCACACTGTGAGTGACCTCAGTTGAAGATTTATTAAACAAAAGGTATTACAGACTCATGTGCTAGTGTGTGTTCTGTGTTATTGAAACAACAGATCGATCAGATTGCCAATACACAGACATTTTGAATGGAAAGGCAGTAGAGAAATACAGTAAGCAGACACAAACAATTTTTAATAAGGAGTTCACCCTAGTCTCCAGGGCTACGTCTTCGTTCCAGCTTCAGTGGTGGCCTTGTTTTATTATGTCTTTAAGCAGAGAATTACAAATGTAGGAACTCAATATGAGTTCTCGTGAAGCAGATTTTGCTTGGCAGGGTGGTTCTTGGATTCCCTAAGCCACTTGGAGTAAACAGACTCTTGTTCTTCCTACCAGCTCTGTGACTCTCGGTCTACAGTGGGAAGAGACAACTGTGATGCCCAATCCGGACAGATTCCTCTATGGGAAGGCTTGATTCTTCAAGCTCTTTGGTGCTCGATGCTGCCTGTGGTCAGCTCGGCCTTCTGTCTCCTCTGCTTGACTTTACTGCTCTCTGTGCTCAGTCCTCCTCTTAGGGTTCATTGTTCACTGTCTCTCTTGGTCACTTGGACTCTTCGATCTGAATCTCTTTTCTGATCTCTCGTTCACTGTCTCTACTCATGGCTTTATCCATTCAACCTCCGTGTCTGTTCGTTTCCTATCCTTCCTGCGTGGATTCACCTGTCGCCTATGTGCTCAGGATCCCCTGTTCGGCATCAGCATAACGCTCAGGAAGTAGCCACGTGTCTCCATCGGAACTGCGCCAACCCGATTGTCGATTCGTTGCTTTCTCCACCCTGGCGGTCAACGGATTCCAAATCCTCTTAAATCATGGCTTGATCGCCAGTCAATTCCGCTTTGTCTATCGGGCGCAATCTCAACCATCCGATCTGGGCTCCTCCAGATCTAATGTCATTTGCACATTGAGCGCAGTTGACTTGCTCGACCGATAACGCACGATCGTGGCAGTTTTTCTCTCTCTTGCACTGCCACGCGTTGATTGTTGATTGTGATCGCTCTGTTTTCTCCAAACTCGCTTACCATTCAAGGGCGTCCCGATCAAACCGCTGATTTCCAGGCCGTGGGTCCCACCGTCGTATGTTGGCGCTTTTTACCTTCTTTCGCCCGTGGTCCTCTGGCTCCCAACGTGACTGAGTACTTAGGCCCTACCATTTCGGCCCTGTTTGCCCAACGATGCATGTTAGCATGAACGCGCATCGAAAACCAACTCATTTTCCCGATCCGGGGCTCCCAGGGGCTATTTTGACCTCCTGCGCAGTCTCCATGGGCCTCGGTCAGCGCACTTTGACCGAGGTCCTCGTCGTTCCATGTCAGCTACCATGGCCACTGGTTCAGGGCATTTTCAGTTGTTGTTTGGATTCTTCAAGGATTTGTTCGACCTGTTTTGGTCACGGTTCTATGACAGTCATTTATGGATCCGATTTGGATCATGGCCTCCCAACTGAAAAGATTTTGGACCACCAAAAGTTTAGTTTCTTCAAGCATCGAATAAGTGAGGGAACTGTTGTCTCACCTGTCCAATCTCAATCCACTTCGCACTGCTTGGCTTCGAACCTTTAAGCCGAATTCTGAGGCATTCCACCTATCCACTACGCATCGTCCTTAACTTCGTGTCCAGCATTGTATCTTCCTGCAACCCATTCAGGTATTCAGGTAGCAGGTCATCAACAGAAGGTAATTGACTCTGCTCTTCAGGGTCCTCAATCATTGAAGGTTCAAACAATCTCAAGCAATCTGTGTTCACGACTGAGTAGATGTGCATGTAAGCTAGCAGATCAAGGCGAAAAGCATTCTCACCAATCCTCTCAAGTATCTTGAAGGGCCCATACCTAATAGGTTTCAGCTTCTTACCTTCACCTTGCATCCTGTCCATGCTGATATACAGCCAGACTTGGTCTCCAACTTGAAAACTATGCTCCATCCGATGCTTATCATGCATAGCCTTGTACTTGGCCTGGCACTTTTCTAGCTATTCCTGTACGGCCTGGTGGATCTCCTAGATCTCTTCAATGAACCTAGTTACTTTGTCCACATCAATGTTTCCATCAACCATGGTATCTTTACCAAAGACAAAATCCAAGGGATACCTTGGTATGAAACCAAAGCAGGTCTCAAAAGGAGATCTCTGTGTAGAAGAGTGTTTGGCTCCTACACATAACACAAATTCTCATCCCAAAGCTTAGGATGTTTGCTGCAATATCCTCTCAGTAACTGAATCATTGTCGTGTTAACTAATTCTTTCTGGCCATCTGTTTGTGGATGAAAAGCTATACTTTTCTTCAATTTGGTGTCCATTAGTTCCCATAGACTTGACCAAAACTTCCCCACAAATCGGGTGTCTCGATCAGATACTATAGAAGTGGGTAATCCAAAATGAACCCATACATGTTCAAAGAATAATCTTGCAGTTTGTTCAACTGTAATTTGTTTACTACAGGGTATCAAAATACACATTTTGCTGAACCTATCCACAACAACATATAGATAATCATGACCTTTCCTAGATTTAGGCATTCCTCCCACGAAATCCATGGAAATGCTTTCCTAGGTGTGAGAAGGAACTGGTAAGGGAGTGTACAAGCCTAGTTTCCTATTGTTGGCTTGCTTTTAGCACACGTAGCACACCCCTTTACATATCTAGAAACCATCTCATTCATTTTTGGCCAATAGCAGAACCTTTGCAGCTGTGCAACTGTTTTGCTTACCCCAAAATGACCTGATATTAAAGAAGTGTGTGCTTCCCTAATTATCTTTACTCTCTCAGCTTGTGGAATGCAAAGTTTCCCACAATGATATAAGAGTCGAGCCTTCACATGATAGTCCAATTCTTCTACTCTTTTGCCTTGCCTCAAAGTTGCATATACATCTTTAAAGTCCATATCCTGAGCATATTGTTCTATGTAGCTTTCATGCAGCACAGAGTGATGCTTAGGTATGGTAGATGCATTTATAAAGGGTCTAGATAGCATATCTGCAACTTTATTATGTATGCCCTTTTTATATCTGATGACTAAATGAAACTGTTGTAGAAAACCCATCCATCTGTAATGTCTTGATTGTTGCAGCTTAGTTTGGGAGTGTATATATTGAAGTGGCTGATGATCAGTGTGTATTACTCTCTCTTTGCCCATTAAGTAATGTTTCCACTTTTTCACACTCTGAACTAAGGCATACAATTCTTTATCATAGGTAGTATAGTTAACTACTGCATTATTAAAAGTCTCATAATGATAACATATGGGTTTATCGTGCTGTGTCAACACTGCCCCCATGGCATAGTCAGTGACATCAGTTTGGATCTCAAATGGTCTTTGTAGATCTGGCAGTGCTAGTATAGGTGTTGTACTAATTTTCTCTTTCAAGGTGTCTTTCTGCTGTTTGCCTCCCCACTAAAACACCTTGTTCAATCCTGTCAAAGCATGTAAGGGAGATGCAATTGAGGAAAAATTTGAAATGAATTTCCTCCAATATTGTGCTGCTGCTAAGAAGCTTCTCACTCCTGTAGCAGACTTGTGTTTAGGCAAGTTTATGATGACTGCCACTTTAGAGGGATCTATTTTCAATTCACCTCCCCCTACTATATGAACCAAATAATTTAGAAAGGTTTTGCCAAATTCACATTTGGAGAGTTTAACATAAAGTTTTTCTGTTTTCAAGACATCTAATGTCTTCTTAACATGCTTTAAATGTTCTTCCCACATTTTACTAAAAATCATAATGTCATCCAAATACACAATAACAAAATCATCGAGAAAAGGTTTGAGTACATCATTCATTAATCTCATGAAAGTAGCAGGGGCATTGGTCAAGCCAAAAGGCATAACCAACCATTCATACAATCCTTGCTTTGTTTTCAAAGCAGTCTTCCATGCATCTTGATCTGCAACTCTAACCTGGCGGTATCCACTGTGCAAATCCAGCTTGGTGAAATAAACAACTTCCTTCAATTGATCTAAACGATCATCTATGCGAGGAAGGGGATAACGATTTTTGATTGTTATCTTATTTAGTGCTTGGTAATCAATGCACATTCTCCATGAGCCATATTTCTTTCTCACCAAAACAATTGGTGACCCACATGGTGATGTGCTATGTCTGATGAACCCTTTCTCGAGCAACTCCTGCACCTGCTTCTTGATTTCAGCATTATCTAAAGCAGATAACCTATACATCCCAATGTTAGGCAAAGGAACATCTTGCTGCAAAATAATATCATGTACTATTCCCTTTTAGGGTGGCAGACCTTGAGGCTCTTGAAACAAGACATCATACTCTGAAACAATCTTTTCTATATCAGCTTGCTGATCAGAATTATAGCCCTCAAATACATTGGTTTTATCAGTTTTCCTTTCCTTTACAACCATTAGTAAGAACTTTTTGCATGGATTTATCATTATTTTCATCTACGTGAGTTTATGAGAGTATAATTATTCTTGAGCTTATGAGCTCTTACAAAGTATTCGATTCCCTCTTTAACAAGTAGATACTTGTTCTTAGCTTTATAGAAAATAGCTTTTCTATCATACAAGTAAGGACTTCCTAAAACAATTCCACATATATCCAAAGGAATTACATCTAACTCAACCTCATCTCCAAATGCTGACCCAAAAGAAAACTTGAGTTTGCACTGTCTAGTCACTTGTAGTTGTGCTTTATCATTCAACCATCCTAATGGGTATGGTTTCTTATGAGGTGTAGTTGTTAATCCCAATTTCTTTACAATTGCTTCAGAAATTAAAGTTACTTGAGAGACACTGTCAAACAAAGTATCAATCTTTTGATTTTTGGAAACAATTTGAATATGGAAAAGCTCATGCCTTTTTCTCTCATGTTCTTCATCAATAACAGATTTAGTAGAATTACTAGTAGATGCTTCAAAATTCTTACCTTTTATACCTGTGGCTGCAATGATTGTTCCATCTCCCGAGTCTGACCCCAAATCTTTCTGAATAACTGCAACAGTTTTCTTCTTCTTGCCCTCGGACTTCTTAGGCCTCAGCTTTGGATGCAGAATCCAATAGTGCTCATCATCATGCCCCTCTTTTTTACAGTGAGTGCATGAAGCTTTTCCTTTTTGTGCAGTATTATCCTTCCTTGCTTTCCACTTCTTCTTTCTTTTCTCCTTGCTCTTGCTTACAGTGGGTTGGGATGGTCTCCCAACTTCTGGATTTCCATTCCTTCCTCTAGCTTCTAGATGAGTAGCTTGTATAGATACCTCATCTATACTAGTGGGATTAAACATGAGGATGGTATGTCTCATGTAGCTGTGTAGACCACCAATGTACTTCAAAAGAGTTTCTAGTGAGTCTAATGAGATGCCCAACATCAATGCTCTCGTTCTAAATTCTTTAGTATATCCTTGCACACTTTTCCCTCTCAACTGCCGAAGAGTTTTCCAACTAATCATGGCTTGTTGCATGTAGGCCAATGGATAGAACTGCTTTCTGATGGCAGAGAGAAAGTCACTCCAGACAGAGATGGTCTTACCATGCTTTTTCACATCAGCTTGGGTTCTGCCTTCCCACCAAAACAAGGCAGTGCCTCCTATGCGTAAGCTTGCTAATTGAATCTTACTCTTGTTCGAGTCTATGTTCTGTACCCTGCAATACACATCAATTTGTCTTATCCAGTTGTCCAACTTTTCAGCATTCAACTCTCCATCATATATAGGCAAATCAAATTTAACATATAACTTAATCAAAGATGCTTTCTTATTATGCACAGGGCTACTAGGAGGTGTAGGAAAGCTTTCTTCTTTTCCCTTTCCTTTTGAGTGGTCATGGGAATGAGATTCATCTTCTTCTTTATCTTGCTTAGAGCCTGATGAATCTTCATCCTGATGCTTTCTAAAGTGCCTATACATTTCTTCTACCATAGACTTTATAGCTAGGAAACTTTCTATGAATTGAGGGTTTCGCCCTATAGAACCTACTTCTGACATTGTCTTCCAAGAATGGACTCTCCCAATTTCAAGATTAGTTTCCACCAACTCTCCTTCTCCTAATTTGAGCTTTGATCTCGTGATCATCCACAGCTAAACCAACACAGCTTGTCTAACCTTACAGCCTAGAGCTCTGATACCACTTGATTTGATAATCACCCTGTGAGTGACCTTAGTTGAAGATTTATTAAACAAAAGGTATTACAGACTCATGTGCTAGTGTGTGTTTTGTTTTATTGAAACAACGGATCGATTAGATTGCCAATACACAGACATTTTTAATGGAAAGGCAGCAGAGAAATACAGTAAGAAATACTAGAAACAAACAATTTTTAATAAGGAGTTCACCCTAGTCTCCAGGGCTACGTCTCTGGTCCAGCTTCAGTGGTGGCATTATTTTATTGTGTCTTTAAGAAAAGAATTACAAATGCAGGGACTCAATATGAGTTCTCTTGAAGCATATTTTGCTTGGTAGGGTGGTTCTTGGATTCCCCAAGCCACTTGGAGTACACAGACTCTTGTTCTTCTTACGAGCTCTGTGACTCTTAGTTTACAGTGGAAAGAGCCAACTGTGATGCCCAATCCGGACAGATTCCTCTATGGGAAGGCTTGATTCTTCAAGCTCTTTGGTGCTCGATCCTACCTGTGGTCAGCTTGGTCTTCTGTCTCCTCTGCTTGGCTTTACTACTCTCTATGCTTAGTCCTCCTCTCAGGATTCACTGTTCACTGTCTCTCTTGGTTGCTTGGACTCTTCGATCTGAATCTCTTTTCTGATTTCCCGTTCACTGTCTCTACTCATGGCTTTAGCCATTCGACCTCCGTGTCTGTTCATTTCCTCTCCTTCCTGCGTCGATTTTCTTGTCGCCTATGTGCTTGGAATTCCCTGTTCGACATTAGCATAACGCTCAGGAAGTAGCCACGTGTCTCCATCAGAACTACACCAGCCTGCTTGTCGATTCGTTGCTTTCTCCACAGTGGCGGTCAACGGATTCCAAATCCTCTTAAATCACAGCTTAATTCCGAGTCAATTTTGCTCTGTCTATCGGGCACAATCTCAGTTGTCCGATCTGGGCTCCTCTAGATCCAACGTCATTCACACATCGAGCGCGGTTGACTTGCTTGACCGATAACGCGTGATCGCGGTAGTCTTTCTCTCTCCTTCGCTGCCACCCGTCGACCGCTGATTGTGATTGCTCCGCTTTCTCTAGACCCGCTTACCGTTCAAGGGCGTCCCAATCAAACCGCCAGTTTCCAGGCCGTGGGTCCCACCGTCATACATTGGAACTTTTTACCTTTTTCCGCCCACGGTCCTGTGGCTCCCAATGTGACCGAGTGCTTAGGCCTTACCATTTCAGCTCTATTTGCCCATCAATGCATAAAAAAATAGCTCCTTTTCCCGATCCGAGGCTCCGAGGGGCTATTTTGACCTTCTGCGCAGTCTCCATGGGCCTCGGTTAGTGCGCTTTGACCGAGGTCCTCGTCGTTCCACGCCGACTACCATGGCCACTGATTCAGGGAATTTTCAGTTGCTGTTTGGATTCTTCAAGGATTTTCTCGACCTGTTTTAGTCACGGTTCTATGACAGTCATTTATGGATCCGATTCGGATAAACGAAAAAGTCATGCCTAAGCTAATATGTAGAGTCCTATGCATGAGTTAAGCCCCTATGAAATTTGGGTGATTTTTTTATGAATTGTGTGTGAGGAACTAAACTATGTTGTCTAAGCCTATGTGGTGAATGCGAGCCTTAGTGGATGAATGAATCCTTGTGGTGCTTTTTGTAAGCTAATAAGCCACATGGACAGGGAAATCTATGTCATTGTGGTTGTAAGAGCCCTCGTAAAGAATCCATATAATAAAGTTAATAAAGGAAAAATAATAACCATGGTCATGGGACACATATTCCAATATGAAGGTTGGGAAAAAACATAGTGATGGGGATCACTTGTGATTAATTAATGGCTATGGAAATTGGCAAAGGAAATAACAAAGTATTTGGAAAGGAAAAACAACATTAATTAACATTTTATTTATGAAAATAATGGAAAATAGGATAAAACAGAGGTGAAAATGAAGGAAAATAATGTAAAATGAAGAAAATATAAACCTCATTAATAAAAAAGCAGAGGAAAATGAAGGAAAATCATGTAAAATGAAAATAATAGAAACCTAATTAATAAAAAGGCTTCTAAGGATCAATTTGTATCTTTTTGTCACTTTAGTTTTGGAGCTCTCATTTTCTACTCTCTCTCTCTCATACTCTTGGACATTTAGAGTTTTCTTGTAACACTCTTGGAGGAATGTGGCATACTTGGGATTTGGAGCAAGAAGGAAAAAGAAGAGCAGGAAAGCGCAAGAGGACATCGAGATCAACAACTACAATGGATTTTTCTTACAGGTACCGAGTTGCATGTATGATTTCCTTGCTAGTTCTGACATGCATGTTGTTTCTTGACTATGATCTATCATTGGCGTGGAGGATTTCCTTGAGTGATAGTGGATTTTCCTAGCCTTGCCATTTCTTGGATAACCATGGTGTTGAGGTTGTCTTTCCTTTTGTTTTCTTCTTCGTTCTCATTTTCCTTATGGTTATGGGTTGATTTACTAGTTTCCGGAAGCCTTGGTTGGACAAACCCTCTAGAAGCTCTGTAACAACTTGAGTTGAGGTATTGGTCCTAGAACACTTGGTTGGACAAATCCTATGGAAGCCCTTGGTTGATTGAGTTACTAGTCCTCGAAGCCTTGGTTGGAAAAATGCTTTGGAAGTCTGACAATAGCTATGGGTTGAGTGCCTAGTCCTCGAAGCCCTAGTTGGAACAAACGCTTTAGGGCCCTAGACAACTTATGTAAGAGACCAGTTTGGTGATGGTTAGCGATGTCCGGCTGTGAGGTTGAATCTCTAGTTGAGGGTTGAGGTGGTTTGGCCTCTAGAAGCCCTATATTGGTTTTCTTTGATTTGTTCCATGAGATCTCACATTCATGATTGGAATACGGCATGGGGGTGATTGGATGAAAGAGAGATTTGGTTCAGCCCAATCTGTGGTCAGGAGGTGTATAGATGCAATGAGCCCACTCTTTATAAAAAATGAGATTGGCAATGTAAAATTCTTATAGTTTGTCTTTATGTTGATTATATGATATGTACTAGAAATATGTTATATGACTTCAAAGCTTCCATGAAAAAAGAGTTTGAGAAGACAAAGCTTGGTTTCATGAAGTACTTTTTGAGAACTGAAATTTAGAAATCCACTCAAGGAATTTTTGAATGTCGATAAAAGTATGCTACAAATATCATAAACAAGTATAGGAAGGATAAATTAAAACCAATAGAAACACATATTGCAATAGGATCAAAATTCAACAATTAGGATGAAGGACCAACAGTTGATTCAACACTTAATAAGAGGCTTTCAAGCAACCTCATGTTCCTTACTACAAGTAGGCTTGATGTTATCTATGCAACGAGTTTCATTTCCAAATTTATGGATTCTTCCAAGGACTTTCATTGAAAAGATGGAAATGAATTTTAATGTATATTACATGTATAACTAACGATAGGATGTGGTACATAACTTATGAAGACAACACATTTACAGGATACATAGACATGACTTTGTTGATACAACTAATGATAAGAAAATCACCTCATGATATGATTTTCATTTAGGCACAAAATTGATCTCATAGGCATCTAAGAAATAGTTCATTGTCTCAATATCTTCTGTAGAAGAAGAGTATGTAGTAGCTCCTATAACAGCATGTCATGTAGTATGACTAAAGAGACTCTTGAAAGATTGCACATGTGGAGAAGGAACTAACTTCTATTTTTTGTGACAAGAGTTCAATACTCCATTGTCAAAGAACCACGTGTTTCACCAAAAAAACCAAACACATTGACACTTGACATCACTTCATTCATGATCTTGCCAACAGTGGTGACATTTTCCTTGAAATTTGTGGATCTTGAGATTAGCTAGCAGGCATATTCACCAAACAATTGGAAGTAATTGTTTTTTAGTTTAAGATATCACTTAGGCATTGTCAATGTTAAATAATATTAAAGCATGTAATTTCACTTGTTGACCAAATTTGATTATTGATTTAGTTGGTTTTGCTATAATTGATTAGATAGAAAGATGTTAGAAATTTCAAGCTATATTGTTATTTTTCTATTTAATGTTGAAAAAAAACAACTAATCCCTAATAAATTTTCCAATTTACATATATATTTTTGCTTATAAGTTAACAAAATTTAGAAAATAATAATTTTATATTAATATTAAAATATATCTTACCTATAAAATAAAAATATAAACTAACTGATTGATAATTTAAAAAACAAAAATATATAAAATGACTCATTGATAATTTAAAAAAAAAAATCATCTCCTTTCCCAACATCCTCACATTGATCGTAAAATTCTAAAGAAAGCTCTCATTAAGTGTGTTTTTCCTGGATTTAGTTTTAGTTAATTGCTTTTAATATGTAAAAATAAATCTCCTCTCCTTTTTCAAAATCCTCATATTGACGATAATTCTTTTACGCAGAAAAGAAGTGAACTCAAGTGTGTGTTTCCTAGGCTTAACTTAATTGCCCAGAGATAATTCGGCTGTATATTTGATTTTCGATATATTTGATCCAATTAAATTCAAATTCACATAGTGTATATTCGATCTAATTAAATTTGAATTAAATTCAAATTCACGTAGCGTTTATTTGCAAAGCAAATTTGATTCCAATTTAGATTTAGTTTTAGTTTTGATATCTTTGACCAAACCAAATTCAAATTTATATAAATCTTTATACAATTCAATTTTTCTGAGTGGTATGAGCTTGAATTTAAGAGTTTTTAGATATTAGTAAACTTCCAAATCATTATCATTATTTTTATGAGTGGTGCCAAAGTGAATCTGTAATTATTAGTAAACTTCCAAACCATTATCATTATTTGTATGACTAGTCTCAAGATGAATCTCAAAATAATCCCTGAGTACATGATCCATTCCCACTAAAATAAATATAAAAATCTAACAATTATAAATATCAAAATAATCCAATAAATATTAGTAAATTTTCACACCATTATCATTATTTTTATAAATAGTCTCAAGATGAATCTCAAAATAATCCCTAAGTACCTGATCCATTCCCAATAAAATGAGTATGAACAAAATAAGTATAAAAATCTACCCATTATAAATATTAGGAAAAGACACCAAAGTCCTGAAATAAAGTATGTGAAATTATATTATTTAGTTCTCTCATCTGACTCATATTATAATTTTAATAATTTATTATAAATTTAAAATTCTTCTGAATGAAGAAATATATATATTTAAATTATGGCCGGGTGCTATCTGATGCTTTATTTCAACTATTTTAGTTGCTATCATAACTTATTACTTCTGATCTATCTGATGCTTTATTTCAACTATTTTAGTTGCTATCATAACTTATTACTTCTGATCCATCTACTTTTTTGACTTTCATTGTTGCAGACCCACTAAATCATAAACACGGAACTCCATCTTCATGCTTCCGCTCACTAAGATTTAACTAAAAAAAATGTGCAAAATTCATAACATGTTCATGCTCACATCTTTCTTTGATGACCATTTCCTGCTTCGTGTTTGCAAGGTTCCAGTAAGTACGCCCGTATGTCTAAACCCAGTACATCGATAGAAATTGGGTTTAGTTTTAGTTTTTGTGAGAAGTTAGAAAGGTTAATGACAAACTGTAAATATTTTACAGTGCTAATAGAGGTAGAATGTGTAATGATGGAAACTTTGGGTGTCAATCTTGAAATAACATCCACGCCATATGCTGCTATGCTTAATTTATGGAGAGATTCACGTTAGTACAATAATGGAGAAAATTTTAGAATTGATATTATTTAATTTTTGTTATGTATTGGTATGGTTAAAATTATGTTTTAATTAAATTTTAAATTTAGTTAAGTTTATTTCTATGAGAGGTAGTCGTAATAGTTCACATTGCAATCATCACTTCCACGGCTTACACCCAGTAACAGGATTTCCGAGGAGGTCACCCATCCCAGATCGCGCCTCTGGTTCAAGCACGCTTAACTATGGAGTTTTCCCCACAATCAAGCCCACTTAGCATGCTACACCATTTGCAAAACCTTAGCAAGTATTGTGCCTCAACCATTCAAGTAGAGTTCCCTTCAAGCTTTTGAATTATGTATTCACGGTTTCCTTAGTGCATTATATTAGATATCATTTTCTGGGATTCAACTACGTTAAGTAAGTCATTCATCTATGACCATTTCCATGAGAGGTAGTTGTAACTCACTAATTTCTCTTTATTATGGGGAAAACTCCACAGTAAAGGACGCTTGATTGTGGGCAAGCTAAGTGGGATTGATTGTGGGGAAAAATCTACAGTTAAGCGTGCTTGAGATAGAGGAGATCTAGGATGGGTGACCTCCAGGGAAATCCTAGTTACTCGGTACA
>APFE031710776.1:126966-146980 GCA_000404065.3 Pinus taeda
AAACATGTAAATGTGTTTTCGAATTCCAAAAATGTTCCTTCTCTCACACACAAATTACTAATTAAAAGAAGTTCGTACCGAAAAGCTCGTCTCTTTAGAATTGTTTTATTTTTCAATTCTGCTGCTTTTGCTTTTGTGTTGAAGATAAATAAATCTATACAGAGCTGCATCATGTATTCTTTAATTTCAATCGTCGTTTTAATCAATATTATACAAAACTTTATTTTATTGGGATTATTTTTTTGTCTGATAATTCTGGAATTTCTCCAAGATTTTAATAAATCTGGTTAAGTTAATCTGGTAAGTTTTTGTTAAATCTAGTTATAGCGTTAAATTTCAAAATGTATTGAATTATTTCTACCATCAAAAATTATAATTCACACATTTAACTACAACACAACTACTACAAGATTTTTTGAAATTATTTTACCTAAATTCCAGCTATTTTGACTATCCACCTATTTATAAATTACTTCCAACAATTTTAATTAAATAAAAAAAAAAAAATGTCGCTTTGACATACTTGACGTTGACGGTTTCAATTAAAGAAAAAGTTTCTATAACATAAATAAAAAATTGATATTGATTCCACAAGCTAGGTTTGACGGTTATTTTTTGCATTCTGGAATACGTATTTGACAACTAAATTGTGTCGGGACAGGTCAATTTGTCCGTCAATGCAAACAATCAGGACGTGTTGATAACGTAATGAGATAACATTATTTCTGCTCACATGATAATGCCTTTTCTTATTGTGGATACTATATTAACTTATAAGAAATCGCCGGTCAAATTTTGAGTCGATTAGATCAAAATATGCTTTAAAAAAAAAAAATCCTCCAAAAGACCAACTATACTAAACATGCTCAAATCGCCAATTCCTTAAACGTGATTAGCTTTGGATAATGATATGATACAACATTTTTTTCAGCACCAAAGAAAAGCTATATAGCTATATTATGTTCATCCAAAAACAGAAATATACAGCAATGAAAATATGGGGGCATCTGATCTGAAAAGAGAAGAATGGCTCAAGATCTCCAGGAGAAAGGATATATGTATCCTAAACAGATCTGTTACATAGAAGCCATGAGGAAAAAGTTGTATATTGGACATATTTTCATATATAATTCCAAAAAACAGTCCCATGAGCCAATGTTGTGTATGAAGAATCAACATATAATGAGACAAAAAATGGGGAGCATAATTCATACCAGATATGACCTCACAAAATAGAGAAATATGTACCCTCACAAAATAGAGAAATATGTACCCTGCATGGAAAAATCTTGGATCTGGCAAGAGGTGTTGTCA
Source organism: Pinus taeda (assembly GCA_000404065.3). Lineage (NCBI taxonomy): Eukaryota > Viridiplantae > Streptophyta > Pinopsida > Pinales > Pinaceae > Pinus > Pinus taeda. The sequence continues at coordinate 128,281 of APFE031710776.1, forward strand.
ACTGTAATCTGCAGCCTCCATATTCCTTGCGGCGATGATAGCCCCTGCTTTGACAATGCATCTGCTCTCTAATTTTTTCCTCTGACAATGTGGGAGATTGAGTAGTCCTTCCTGTTGAGCCACAAAGCCTCGACCTTGTTCAACCAGCCAAAGAGGTGTATATTTTTTATGCAATTTTTGGACAGCACATGGTCTATGGTGACTTTGGAGTCTCCAAAAATATGAAGATTTTTGAGACCAAGGAAATCAGAGAAAGAGATGAGACCGGCCAGAGCCATGATTTCTGCTTTGTTGTTGGTTCCAGGTCCTCCGTTCCAATGTATATCAAAAGCTTGACCTTCAACTGGAATTATATAAACACCAAAGGCGCATATGTCATGCTGGGCAGCGCCATCAAAAAATGCATAGGGATATTCATAGACATCCATGGGCAGCGGTTTCACTCCTTGTTTGACTTTGAGGAGTTGGGGCTGATCAAGCGCTTCGTATAAACGAAGGATAGATTTGAAGACTATATTAAACAATTCCCTTTTGGAGTCAAAAATAATCTGATTGCGCCATTTCCAGATGGCCCAGATAGTGATCAAAGGGATCGGCCTCCTCTTGCTACACATGTTGCTCCATATATTGAAGGCCTCGTAGATGGTAGGAGCGATGACATTAGCAAATCCAAAGTGTGCAGATAAGTGCTGCCAAATCAACAGGGATTGAGGACATTATAGAAAAATATGAATATTATGTTTAGTATTCGATCTGCAAAGGGGACATATAGCAGGCCCACACCAATTGTGCTTCTGGAGATTCTCCCAAGTGAGATTCTTGTTATGAAAAACCAGCCAGGCAAATATATTGATTTTTAAAGGGCATCCAGATTTCCAGAACGTTGGCGGAAATATATGATCAGATGTATCGAATTCTGTTAGTAAAATCTGGAGATATATATGCCTTGCACAAACAACTGAAGTGCCGCCGAGACCTTTCCAAATGATGCAATCCCTATCCAACGAACGATATAGACCACGCGATTGCAGGGAAAGAGTGATGGCGTTCCATTGGGCTGCGAGAACACCTGTCAATTGCATATCAGAAGCAGATTTCCAGATTGAGATGGCATCGTCCCATTTTTTAATAACACTAGCCCAAAAGAAATATCCCCTGCTATGTAGATATCTCAAGAGATGATGGGAGATGTGGATCGATTCACCTGCACCTGCGAACTCATCTAAACCAATAATAATACTAAATCCTGTTTGGAATTTCCAAATCAATTTTTTTCTGAAAAATGGCTCCAATTTTTTAAAATCTCTCCAAATGTATGAGCCGTTGGCGGACCCAATGGAGCGTTGTCTGAACCAATATGTTATGTCGAGGTCGTCCATATACTTAGCTTTGATAGATTTGCTCCAGTTGGACTCTCCCATAATCGTATTCCACATTGATTTGCATAGAAGTGCTCTTCTGAAGGAGTGTAAATCCAATATGCCCCAACCCCCCATGTTTTTTGGCCGAGACAGCTTCGAAAGCTTGTTGAGATGAAATTTAATCTTCTCTTTCTGTCCACCCCAAATGAAATTGGCTATCATTCTATTTAAAATGTTAATAATAGCTGGAGGGATATAGAAAAGGGGGGTCCAATAAACCATGATTTGTACCAGCACGGATTGGTAAGGATGGCGTGACCTCCAATTGATAAGCATCTATATTCCCAAGTAGAAATTTTGTTGTAGAACTGATCCAAAATCCACGACCAGTCAGCCACTCTGTAACTCACGGGTTTCAAATAGAAACCAAGGTATTTGAAACCCTTCTTAATAGGAAATGCTTTGATATGGGAAAGATCTGTAATAAAAGTGATAGTATCACCATTTTCATCAGCGACATGGAAAGAAGATTTTAAATCCTTGATATGCATGCCAATGGCTTTTTGAAATCTCTCCAAGATTTCAAAGATACACAACCATGTAGATCTGCACAGAATCGCTGACAGAAGGATATCATCGACAAAAAGTGAGTGTGACATGAAATTATGATTGCTTATGGGAAGAGGCTTGAATCTCTCTTGTTGAACCACGATCTTCATGTGTAAGCTCAGAGATTCCATGACAAGGATGAAGATAAGTGGATATAGGGAGTAGCCCTGACGTAATCCCCTGGCCGCTTTGAAAAAAGGAGTTGCGACACCGTTTATAGGACAGCGAAATTTACATCCACCACACAGGCCATGATCCATCAAGTACACCTGACATCTAGGCCGATCCTAGCCAGAAGGCATCGTATAAAGCCCCAGCTCACACAATCGCATGCCTTTTTCAATTCGATTTTCAAAAGAGCCACATCTATATTCCTGTTGTGCATTGAATGTAAGCATTCTTGGGTGAGAGCCACCGCTTCAGAGATATTTCTGTCTTTGACAAACCCATGTTGCTCTGTGGACAGATGAAGAGATAGAGTGTTCCTGATATGAATAGCTATAATCTTAGATATGATCTTGTATAGTACATTGCATAATGAGATGGGCCGATTATCTCAAAATGTGGATGAGAGCTTTTTCTTTGTAATAAGGACGATATATGTAGAGGAGATCTTCTGACTAATGAAGCCTTGTGTTCTCGAATCCTCGAATCCTCGACCATCTTGAGGATATCTTCCTTGAATAATTCAAAGAAGTGGATGAAGAAGTTGATGGTCCACCCATCCGGCCTGGGGCACTTATCTTTCTGGAATGTTTTCATTGTTGCCAATAATTCTTCTTCTGAAACTTCAGTAATAAGAGCATTGTTTAGGCCTTCATCAAACATAGTGGGGTATGGGTCTATTCCCCATAGAATATCCTCAAAATCGCAGACGGAATCTTCACTGTATGCCATTTTGAAAAATTTTACAACCTCTCTAAAGATGGCTTCCTGTGTGGAGTGAGAATTTCCACGCTCATCCTTGATCTCCCAAATAGCATTAGTCTCCCTTCTCTTATTAGCATACCTGTGAAAGAACTTGGTGTTTTGATCACCCTCCCTGAGCCATAATGCGCGACTTTTGAGCCTCCACGAAGCTTCTTCTTCTTCTAAAATCTTTTGTTTTCTTTTTTCTAAGACCCAAATTCGATTTCTGATGGAGGTCGGCATGTGAGAATTTTTAAGAAGAACTGATAAGTGTTATAATTCCTTGCAAATGTTCTTTAGCTCCTTTTTACTGGAGGCTGCTTTCTCCTTTTGCCATTTTTTAACCTCCCTTCGAAGGGATTGCAGGTGTTCAATGAAATGCCGAGTAGGGTCATTAACCCGCTTGGGATATTGCTTCCAAGTATCATTTATAAATTTATTGAATTTTTCATCAGCGATCCAAGTACGATTAAACTTGAAGGGATATCCATATCTGCGTCCAGCATTTTTCCATTGAAAGGTAATGGGCCGATGATCAGAAATGAAGGACGGAATGATGTTCATAGTTGGAGGCCCATATTTTTCTATCAGTCGCTCATGGAAAATAAATATGTCTATTCTCTTCACTAGGTAGGAGCTATTCGATCTTCCATTGTCCCAAGTTGGTCCCTGATCAACAAGCAGGACATCAATGAAATCATTTTGAATAATAGATTCCCGGATGTATCTTCCTATAGGATCAGATTCCCTGCCATTGCCCCATATTTCGTCATTACAAAATGTGCAGTTAAAATCTCCACCAGTTATCAAAGAGTCTATATCAAGTAGTTTAGAAGAAAGCAGATAATTCCATAAAGGGAACGATTTTTATAAGGAGCATAAATATTTAAAATGTGGAAGGGATCAGTGGATCCTGGGAAATGAGCCAGAATAAGAATGCCTGCAAAGCATTGAAAAGTAGCTACAGTAATCCACTTGGGGTCCCACAAAACTACAAGTCCACCAGACATGCCCATAACATTTGTAGTGACCATATGCCATGACGGTAGCATCCTCCTGAAGTATGAGATGGATTGAGAGCTATCATGCATGGTTTCCTGAATAAGAAGCATTTTAGATTTCAAAGAGACAAAAAAGATGTTTAAGGGCCAGAAATTTGTGATCAGCTCCAAGGCTCTGAATGTTCATGGACAAAATGTCGATCATTTGGGAGCTTCATGAGGCCGGCAAGCTCTAAGAGGCCTATTATCAGAAAAAACTTCATATGCAATTTCAGTCACAGGTATGTTAATTAGGGAAAGATCGCTGGTTGGCGAGACCCTCCTTCCCTTCCTACCCTGAAAATGCCTACTGCCACGCTTCTCTTTGCGGCGGACAATAATGTTTCCCGCAGATGTGTGGCTAATGTGGGGCGAGGGGGAATGAGAAGGTTGGTGAACAGTTAAAGGTTGGAGATTTAATGACGCTCTTTTGAGGAGGATATCGATGTCCTGGTCAAAAGAATTATGAGGAGAGGTTCAGGGGGATGGTGGAGGGGAAATAGGGATATATGGCACCTCTCCTTTGCGATCATGTACCTGTTAATGGAAAGGGGGGATAGGGGAGGAAGCTAAAAATGGAGAAAGAAATTTAAAATCAGAAGAGCGTCCAGGCAAAGGGACAGACGTGGGTCTAGGGATAGGATGAATGTGGGAGGGGGGGATTGGGGCGATGATGAAATGTAAATGTGGGTTGTCGCAGGGTCGATACCAAGGGGTTTAGATGATGCGGGGGGCAAGGGAATTTCAAGGTCCGGATCCAGTTCATGCGGCGGCGAAATATTGGAGAAGCTCGAAACTCTAGCCGATGGATCAACAAGGGGCTGAGAAGGAGACTTTGAAACAGTGGAAGATCTCGGTCGATCAGCAGACATATTAGAATTGCGTTTAGAAGGTTCCATAGAGACAGATCGAGAATGAGGGAGGCTGGTAGATCAGTCAAGGGAGTGACCCATCAGTGATTGAGGAGCGGCATTGGATATGACAAGAGCCTGGTATATCTCTAAGGGGAAAGGTCAATCAAAGGCCGAAGTATCGTTGTCATGCATCAAGGAGGGAATATATACAACCTTCTTCTTTTGTTTGGCATTCGGGCGACGTGGACAGTTTGAAAAAAGGTGACCAGTTTTATGACAGATGGAACACCTGAAACGCACGCCCCAATAGTCTAACTGTTGTTGAATTTTGGACAGCTCCCAAGTAAGATCAACAGTCTTAGGGAAACCTCCCTTGAATTCTTTTTCAATGAGAATCCAGGCCACCCACTTATCTTTGGCACCAATACATCGAGGGTCGACATATATGAATCGCTCGATAGCATTTCCTATCTTTTCCATAGATTCCTTGGTCCACAATTCTAGAGGCAAGCCAGGCAATTTAAGCCAGATGTAATTATTCTGGGGCGTGCAGCGAAGTGAATTAAATCTAATAAACCATCTGTGCAGAGCTAAAAAACTCCTCTCTTTCACCCAAGGTTTCAAAAAGATGATTTCCAGGTCACGGATCTGGAGAAAATGAAAACTATACCAGTTGTTCATGAGGCGAACAATGGTAGGGGAGTATCCTAGAAGAGGAGTCCACCTGGCAGCAATCCATGATCGAATTTTTGAATCCTCCATAGACGGGAAGAACCATCTCCCAACGAGCGCCCTCTTCTGTAAGCTTACAATTATTTCCTTTAAAAGATGGCCATCCAGGTTAATGGCCGAGGGAGGTGGAGAGGTTTTAACAGGTTGATGATGTTTTGGAGGCTACCGAGATGCCAAGTCATCATCCCGCATGGGAAACTGAGATAGAGGGGGTAGAATGATGTCAGCTTCCAGCGAATTCTTCCAATCAGACTGAGGAGCATGTCTAGCATGTGATAATTCAATGTCCATAGTAGCATGAACCATGGTTGACTCAGCAGATTGGTCAGTGAGTAAATCCATGAAAGGATAGGGATTGACACCAAAAAGGTCAGTTGGGGATCCCAATAGGATTTACTGACAGAAGAATGATCTTATGACATAATAGAAAGGGACGGATTAGGTGAGAAAAAACCACGGTTTAGGTGAGAAGATAGTAAATATGGGATAGTGAACATAAATGCCCATACACCAAGAACATCCCTTCTGTTAGATGAAAGGATAAGAAAGATCATCAATCGAAGTAATGGAGACTACGGATAGACCTCGGAGATCTACAATGGATACAATGGCTACGGAAATTAATGGAAGAAGTAAATGTGGACAAATGATCAGTAGACCAAGGCCAATCAGACCGCCCAGAAAATTCAAATAACTTGAATTTCAGGCATCGGAAAAACCAGAGATCAACTTAAGCTTAGAAAGATATACCAAGGCAGACAACACAACAGCAACAAATTTCGAAAATGCACCACCATGGTCCAAATTTGAAACGGATATCAGAGCATGGTTTGGATATGACAACGAAATCCTCGATTTTAAATTTGGATAACCAAGTCCAGCAAGATGTTGCAAACCAAGACATGGGAGATATAAATAGGAAACAAGATGAATCTACAACAGAATAAGAGTATAGCATAGAAATATGCTACACTGCAAAGGAGAGAGGAAAACATTAAACATTAATATCTGAAACTAAATAAATACAACTGACCTGAGGTGCGAGCGTTCTCCGAGTGTTGAGCAGCGAGCACCATGAACCGCTCAGGAAGTAATAACATATGAAAATGCATAGTAAAAAGGATAAAAAGGTAGTACAGTCGAAAATCGAAGTCATACCCATAATGGTTGTGAGTTCATATAGCCAAATCATACCAATTCTAGTAGTCATGTTATAAAAGGAAAAGCAGAGGCTAGGCTATGGCATGTTAAGTATGGCGAGACAATGAGAGGGCACATATGAAGGCAGAAAAAAACACGCAGCTTCCCAGCATGAAGGATTACAGTGAGACGAATAACACGCTCATACCATGGAATGACAGGTGTCTCGAAAGTGAAACGATGAAAATGGATGAGATAGGCGAACACGTATCTCGTCCAGGCCAGACTCGAGACAATAATGGTCGTTGTGCATAGAGTATAGGATGGAAAAGCAGTCTGATCATACCTGATTGGTCGCCCCACTGAGCTCACCACTCGGAGCTTCCGATATAATACAACATTATTTATATGCTTCTGGCTTTAATTACGAAAGAAAGAACGAAAATGTCCTACAATACTAAATTTCTCATGTGTTGATTTGGCAGGTTGCGATGTGAATAGATGGGTTAAACATGAGTTCCATGATGGTAAAAATATTCTACTTACTGATGGGATGTTTGGTTAAACGTGATTGTTATATTGATAATAATAATAATATATTATTTATAGATGTGATGTTTAGTTATTTTAATTTTGATTCACCGAATATTTTTCTGTTATCAAGTTATTATTTAATGGTTTTGTGTTCAGTAATTTATTGTTCACAAGACACTATGTAATTTAATAGGGAGAGATGTTGTAGTCTTTATAAATGAGTGTAAATATTTAAATATTAGTTTAACGGAAAAGAAATATTATAGTGTCAAAGCATTAGATCAAAGAAGAAGAATAATGAAACATAATGTTAGCTCAATTAAAAAAGGAATAAAAATAATAAATAACTAGTATAGATCCATTTTAACCACGGAACTAACATGAGCCAAGAGGGATCAAATTCCTTCAAGTGCAAATTCACTTTAAAGTGAAAAAAAATAATGTGTAATTTTTTATTGTTTAAATTGTATTTTTTAATGTTATAGAGATTACGTGACATGCATTGAACTATTTTATTAGTACTAGTTTCCTTCTCATTAATATATTTTTAAATATACATCAATAATAATTCATATTAAAATATTTTCTTTTAACATTTTTTTTCTATACATAAATATATATGAAGTTAATATGAGGTGTTAAAATATTTTTGAAAAGTATAAGTTTTAAACATCTTACTCACATTTTTTTTTTACCTCTAATTACTTTACATGAAATTATATTAGGTTATATGGACAACTAATTAAATATGCATAACAATTTTTTTTCATTTTTATTATAATTGTCATTGCTTTTTGATTTAGAGAATATTTATTTTTATTTTAAGAGGTACATACATACTTACACATCACCTTCACACTAGGCTATAGATTAGAGAATATTTATTTGTATTTTAAGACATAGACATACTTACACATCACCTTCACACTAGGCTATAGATTAGAGAATACTTATTTTTATTTTAAGATGTACAGACATACTTACACTGTAGAATGAGACTACCTTTTCAATAAATCGATTCAATTCAATTTGTGATTTTGTAATTTTATTTTTATTAATAAAATTACAAGTAATTTTTCTAGAAAAATCATAATATGCGCATGACAATAAAATAAATTTTAATAATAATTATTCATATTCATAACTATGATTATTCATAAGATATATAGCTTTATGGGCCTAATGGTTAAGAGCATGCGTTTCCTCGTAAGAGGTCACACGTTCAAAACCAAAGGGGGATAGAGTATGTATGCCTTCATAGATTTTAGCAGACAAATTGTTGTATGGAAGGGGGTTATATAAGAGCTCGTCTTCCTCGGACTTGAAGAAACAGGACATGTGGTTTTCCTTGAATAACAATGATGAGTCAAGTTGCATTCGCAGATAGAAACCAATGATAACTATCCTCATTGTTGGTTTGACAACTAAGTTATGATAGGTTTTACCAATGTTTCTAAGACTCTAAAGTTACATTGGGGCAACACTGTACCTGAGGAAATTTGTAGCCTCATTTTTAGCAGTATCAACACCACTCCATGCCATAATAGTGAATGGAAAGAGTTTCTAGTGGGGAAATGGTCAATATAGGATCTTTGAGGAGCTAAAGAAGAATATCATTTAAGAACCATTTCTTGCATTATTGAACTTGCAGTAGCCCTTTGAAGTGGAGACAAATGCGAGTTGGTATGTTATGGGAGTTGTCTTGATGCATGAAGGAATGCCTATATGCTACCATTCTAAATTATTTCATGGGAAATTTCTTAGCTACCCTACCTATGACAAGGAGGTCTATGCCTGTAAGCTATGAAGAAGTGGAAACATTATCTAATGGGAAAGGAGATAGTAATCCACAAAGATCCCCAACCATTACAATACCTACATGCCCAAAATAAGCTACAATAGACAAGGCATTACAAGTGGATGGGGTTTCTACAACATATTCATTTAGTGATCAAGTATAAGAAGAGAAACACAAACAAGTTGACCAACATGCTTTCAAGGCCACCCACATCAAAGATTGTAGTTTTGGGAACTCTTATATACATGGAACAATCCACCCATGATGCATATAGAGAGAGGCGTATTCAGAGGATGAGGACTTCAAGGAGGCCTTTCAGCCGTTGCAAATCAAGTCTAGTAATGTGCATGATGGTAACATCATAGTTGAATGTCATCTCCAAGATAAGATGCTCTATAAGTTGGATAAGTTATGTGTTCCTAAAGGTGAGCGAGTGCAACTGATTAAAAAGGCTTGCACCTCCAAGGTTGCAGGGAACTTCGGTGTAGGGAAGGAAGTGCCCAACTTGAAAATGTATACCTATTGGCTCAAGAGGCAAGAATAGGTAGCTAGGTTCATAAGAGGATGCATGATTTGTTGTATGATAACAAGCCTAGTAATAGGAAACAAGGTCTATGTGATCCCTTACCTATACCTACTCATCCTTGGGAAATAATTTCCATGGACTTTGTGGGAGATTTACCAACAACTAGAAGAGACATGACTACCTGTCCATGGTGGTTGACAAGCTTAGCAAGACATGTTTTTTTATGCCCTATAAAAAGACCATTAGTGGGAAAGTAGCAGCAAACTTGTTCTTTGGACAATTCTAGGTGCACTTTGGGATACCAGGGAACATCATTTTAGATAGGGACACAAGATTTCTAAGTATATTCTAAACTACATTGTGGAAGAGCGTGGACATGAAGTTAAAGAGGTATATAGATACATTCCATCCATAGACATATGAGTAGACAAAGGTATTCAACAAGGCTTTGATTCAACTTTTTAGCGGTTACAATCAAAAGCATCTAAAGACCTAGGATTATATATATATATATATAACACTCTTAAAACAAAGCAGTCCACACTTCTACTAATAAATCCCTATTTGAGACATGTTTAAAGTTATTTTCCACCTTCACTTTTGGATATTGCATATTGAGAACTAAGGAGGAGAGAGGGAGGATCTTATAGGGGATTCCTTAAGGATAGAAAAATTTGTTCAGAAGATCAGACAGATCCATCTACAGGTACATGAAACACTACAAAAGTCACATGAAAAATATAAGGCAAAGCATGACCAACATAGAACAGATAAGTTGTTCAAGGTGCATGACAAAGCATGGTTATAGTTGAACAAGGAGAGGCTAGAGGGTCCTGGTAAGAAAATCAAGGCTCTGCGATATGGTCCCTTCGAGACACTGAAAAAGGTGGGAGATAATGCCTACAAACATAATCTACCCCTATACATGTGCATTTAGTCTTTGCTGAATGTAGAGAATTTGAAACTTTGTGAGCCTTCCATGCTAGATCAGGAATGGGAATAGGTCTTGCCTTTTAAAGAGGATTTGGCACTAGATTCTCAAGAAGAGTTGATAGAAGATATAGTTTTGTAGGAGATTTTTGGAAATACAAGATAGGGGCAACATGACTTTCGGCAATTTGGGTTGAAAGGATAGCTTACACACAAAGCTAAATGGTACACCCCGGAGAAGGTGGAGGAAAAATTTCCTCACCTCGACATTCAGTAGAAGATTTGGGCACCAAAAGCCTTCAACAATGGGGAGAAGTGATCTAGATTGGATCATTATATTTTTGTTCATCCATCTCAAATTTTTCAAAGTGGAAAAGGTGGAGGGATCAACTCACGAGACTATTTTTACTAGCGGGATGCAACTTGGAAAATTGGGGTTTGAAATCTTCTTGAAGGACTTTGGGGCATCAAAGATAAATTTATGGGCCCGGGGTAAAACTTTTCCACTTAAGCATACACCTTTTTGAGATATTCTACACACAAATATCTTTCCAACAACATCATATCATCCATAGTGATTCCTACCAATTAAATGAATATCGTAAGTAATATTATAATTAAATTCTAATATTAATAATATATATATATATATAATATATATATATATATATATATATAAAGAGTGATACTAGGATAATTTCACCAAAATCTATCATTTATATATTATTTTTAAAAATTTCATTACATTTAAAATAATTCAAAAAAAAGAATCATTTATGAAGATTGATGTCCAAGATATTCCACCAAAATTCATATTTCACATTTTAAAAAACTATAAAATTTATAGTTTGTATATATGGCGTTGAATTAAATCTATTAAAAATATATAACTCTATAATTAAAAAAACAAAAACAAAAAAATGAGGGTTTTCTTTGTATGGCAGTCACGGGATTCTCGAGACCCTTCACTGTGAGATTAAGGAAAAGGAGTCCCAAGCAACACCATTTACGACGAAGAGCTCCTGTTACCTGAAGGGCTACAAACTGATGTAGGTTTTTGGGATATTTTTACCCTATGGATGAAATCTTAGTTGACTTCTCCAAGTACCTATATGAGTGTTTTTTCTATTTTTACCATGCCAGTTGTCAAACCTTGGAAAGGCGAGGGGATGCACAATGACAAGGGAGGAATGGAATCGAAGGAAGCGCACCTCCTCAGGGTTGGACATGCAATGGAAGGCTCTTATTAGATGATGTCAGGTTCTAAAGGCACGGTGGCCCCTTCAAACACCATGGGTGGCAACAAAGGAAGCACCTACCCAAATATTGGCCTTGATGAAGGTCTACAACTAGGGTTCTCAACACGTAAGTTTTTGGCCCCTTGTTCGCATTCCCTAGATGGACAATCGGGTTTTCTTAAAAAAAAAATTAGTCACAGATACTCAACCTCTCCCTAGTCTCCATACGAGTTAAGATGACATTTTCAATCTTGGATATTTCTCAACAGATTGGGTGCAGAGACACGAGAAATTCACACTATGTTTCTTGGCACCCCTCCCTCATGAACCCCTCACAACATCAACTAGCAGTTATTGCCCTATTCTGAGTCTTGAAGCCTTCTCCTCTAGAAACCTCATTGATGTAAGGGTTTCTGAATCACTTTTTCTTTCTCCGGGTATTGGTACATTGGTGGGTTTATAGTTTTATGGGGATTTAGTACCTTCCACAGAAGAATCAATGACTAGCGGATCACAAGTCTATATAGGTATCTCTACCCCACTATGTCCACAGGTTCCCTTTTTGGCTGCTCCACTCGACCATATTGTCTCCTTTGAAAACCCTTGGGACCAAGGCACAGTTCCACTAGAAGATATTCAGAGACCGAATAGGGGATGATGCTCCCTTTTAGATCCTCCACACATAAAACTCACACTCGCTAGCTAGAAGGAGGATTTAAAATAAATTCGAACCCCTGTTTGAAGGAACTAAAACAAAAATCGACCATGGTTATGGGGATAACATAGAAATCCATCAAGTGGTGCATATGGCAGAACATTCTTTAAAGGGTTGAGCAAGAGGGAAATGATTCACTCAAAAAAACATCAAAGAATGGGTTGAAAAGGAATGGAATAATTATCAAATTATCGATAGTTTACTCTCTAGTTAAAGGCTAGTTTGCTTTGATTTCCAAACTAAAGATAACAAGGGAATATACTATTATCAACTAAGGACAAAGGGAAAGGAACGATGGGCATGGCCTCATCTCCTTCTTAGGGAACTTTCACAAAGGTCAAATTTCAGGCACCCAAAGTCAATATTGAGAATATTTCTCCAGCACCTACCATAGCCCATTTGCTCTCAAGATCAACTCCGCATTTGGTTACTCCTCTTCCCCCCGTATTTTCAAATTTGGTTAATAATATTAATGTATTGTGTATGGATCCATCTGCCCAAGGGTTATCCTTGGTCATGACATCTTTTTAACCACCTCCCATCCAACTGATTCTTTGATATGTTGAATGCCCCCTCCCTCCCATTGTGTCATTCGAACCTCCTATGCCCACCACTTCCCTCAATGAATCCTCTTCCTTCTCGGGGTCCTCTAATACTTGTTATAATTTTTGCCTAAAACCTTCCTACCCTTCATTTATGCTCAGAATCCTTGGGCTCAACCCCCATGAAATTGATATAGGAAAGGGTAGGGGTCGTCAATCAAAACTTGTCTTAGCAAAGTAAAAGTCTCTTACCAACATGGAATCTGACAAAAATCTCTCAATTGATAGGGAACTTATAGAAGCGACATGACCCAAGGGTATTATCCCATGATTATTTTATGCCTTAACTACAGAAGCTTGGCCAACCATCCTAATTAACAATCCCTCTCAAGGTTGGTTGAGCTTGAGGGTGCAGTTATCCTCCTCCTTTAAGAGACTATGTGTGCACGGCATGTTATATCAAGTTTACTACAAATATTATTGTTCGGGTGGAATTTCACCTGCTTTGATGCTCGGGGAATATCGAGAGGCATGGCGATAGGATGGAACCCTCATTTCATAAAATCCCTCAATGCATGGGGAATGAAATTAGATCTTTATTTAAACTTCCAATCTGTGGAACTAAACTATTATTTTCTAGTTCTCAATATCTACCTTCCACCCCAAGATGAGCTTCCCTTCTGGGATTATGTATACCAAAAATATTTCTTTACTGAAGGCAACCTCATCATTGGTAGGAAACTAAATTTCTCTCTAGGTGTTGGGGAGAGAAGTGACCCCCAAGCATAGGCCACCCTAATACGACCTTCTTCACTAGGTTGTTGATTGAACATAACCTCATCAACATAGAGCTTGTAAATCTCAAACCTACATGGAGGAACAAGAGAACGAGTGAGGATAGAGTCGCCAAGAGACTGGATCATTTCTTACTTGCTAAACAACTAAGGGAACAAATGGCATTAATCAGAGAATGGATTTGGGAAAGTGTGGGATCCGATCACTCCCCTATTTTTCTAGAGATCGTGAAAATGGGACATAATCCACCCAGCTCCTTCAAACTTAACTCCACCTGGATAAAATAAGAAGGCTTTTTGGAGGTCGTAAGAATAACTTGGAAGCCCTACAATCCCCTATCGGATGTTTCTGTTGGAGGCCAATTTTCACTGAACCTCAAATCTATAAAATAGGCAACCATAAAGTGGTTAGTGAACAAATGGGTAAGGGATACATAAGAAATCAGAGAGGTGGAAGAAAATCTCAAGGCTATATCGGAGGAAGTCGCAAAAAATTTTGAATCGAAGGAATCTAAAGATAGAATGATACAATTAGAAGCGAGAAGAAAATCCTTCTGGTAGACATCAAAGCCAATTGGAGACTCAAACCGTAGGGCTATTTGGCTGGAGGATGGAGATGATAACACCAAATTCTTCCAAAATTACACTAAAGGGAGGAAAATGTGCAATATAATATGGAATTTGAATGACTTTGTTGGGAATAGTGTCTCATCCTTTGAGGACTTGGAAAAGCTTTGGAAAAACCACTTTGGAAATAATTTCAAGGAACCACATGGGGGGTCCCATAGCCAAGGTGGTCCGATTGGTCCTCTTTTTCCATAGATTTACTAAAAATGCAAACAATTGATATAAGGGATTAGTTTAGTGCTTAAAATTCAAAGTGTTTGAAAGTGCTTGAAACTTGTACCAATGCGTAGATCTCGACAACCTGAATCCAACTCAATTCATTTCACTCAAAATCGATATCTTATGCTCCCGATATCGCATTCTGATCGATTTTCTAAACAAGCAAAAATTTTGTAATTGGGTTGCAGGTACACCTAGTCAACAATTCATATGCTACTAGGTAGGTGACTGGGTAGTTGACTATGTACAATTCGAGCCAGTGGTTAATTGGCAAGTGTCTTGTTCTTATTGGCTCGTAATGCGATTTTATTAGCTACAAGGTTCATTGACTTGGACCAATGGGGGAGAGCCATGTGGGCCAATTGGAGGTTTCCATGTGGCCTCCACTGACAGGATAAAAAAAAATTAAGGGGCTAGGCCAAGTGGCACATGAGAATCGAACCCACGACTTAGCAACAAGCACCACAAGCCTCAACCAATAAGCCAAACTTTGTTTCTTAAAAACATAAGTTTTCGGCTTTGATTTGAAGTTGAACGAATGGCCCATTTCGAATGGAGGCAGGACAAAGCCCCAACCCTAATCCCCGCACCCTCGGAACCAAGGGGTGGGACCAAGGGCTAGGGCTTAGCCCTAGCCCTGTGGTCACAACCCTCCACTCAATGCAATGGAACGAGAACCATCAATGAAGGTTGGACGAAAGGGCTAGCCCCTAAAGGACTAGCCCCGAGTCAAAAGACCCCTCATGTAACCGCAAGTGGGACGTAGAGGAGGGGTCGGTTGAAAGCGCTCTGACAAGAGGCCAGACCACTTTCGCATGAGCATTCACATGACCATAGATGCGGTTCTTAGTGCTAAGAAGAAGGTGCTAACGATGGGGGCCATCCCTAGGGCCTATGGCCTGTCACATCACCTTACGCCGAACAGTTGGAGTGCATAGTCCTCAACGTGTATTTTAACCACCAGGCCCAGGTTTTATGGGCACGATATGACCAAGCACCAGGTGTTAGGGTCCTGGTTGGTGGGGCGAGTGGTGAGCCCCAACCCCTAGGCACGTGGCCCCCATACAACCACGAATTTTGGAACTGGGGGGTTAATGGACAGTTTAATTGTCCAACAATTTCACCCATTGGGTGGGATTGTAGGCTAGGTTTTCACGTTGGTTCTAGGTTTGGGGTGCTCAAACTAGATTTGGGTCAAATTGTAGGATGACTAGCTATGGAATTTGGGAAAAACTGGTAACAGGCATAACTTTCTCAATTTTTGGCTAAATGAGGTGTAGAAAGAATCCAGATGGGGTTTTTTTACTGTTCTAGATCCATTGGAGACATTTGTATTGCATTTTGAGCATTGTAAAGCCATGAAAACACAAATTTGAGCACTTAATGAAAGAGGCCCTGCATTGGAAGTTGGACCAGGAGATGTAGCCCACAAGTGGGGTGAACTCCTTTATCATGTTTTCTGTTATGTGTTTCTTATATGGTATTTTGCCTCTTTTTTGGTTGATAATTAAGTTTAAAAATTACTTGCTAATGTGTTTTGTAACTTGATCCATTACCCATAACACATAAAATTTTACTTGCAATTTGTATATCACCTTTAAGTTTCAATTACATATCATTTTGGTATCAGGGCACCAGGTTATTGTGAAGGTTTGATTTGTTTGCAAGTGTTTTTTGGATGCTTACAAGGTTGCAGATTAAAAGAGGAGAAGGAGAACTTGTGGAGCTAAGATTCAAATTGTTTCAAGGAGAACAAACACACCTCAAGCTTCAATAGTCATGGCACATGAAGAAGGTCCCGAAGGGATCTTTGAAGATGAAAGAACTTTCAGAAAAGCTTTCTTTGAGATGTCTTAAATGGTAAATGTTCTTTATGAAGAGAGGAATTCAAGGTTGTATGGAGAGAGCTCCAAACCACCAAAAGGAGATAGAGGAAAAGGAGACAAGCCTCCAAAAGGGAATGGAGGGAATGGTGACAAACTACCACCTTCACCTCCATCCTCATCCTCATCTTCTTCTACTTCTTCAACTCTTTAACAAAAACCTCCAAATTCTCCAAAAGGACATGGTAAAACACCTTTGTTAAAGCTTGATATTAAGTTTTAATCGCCTATGTATGATGGAGAGGTAGATACTGAGAAATTAGATAATTGGATTCGTCAAATTGAAGTGTATTGCATGATACAAAGAAATAAGGATGATGAGACCAAAATTCAGCTTGCTTCTCTTAGATTGAAAGGTGCAACACTTATTTGATGGGAAGAAAAAACTCAAGAGGACATGAAGAAACATGGTAAGGTTTTATCCTCTTGGGATGATTTTTTTGTTGCAATAAGAGGTAGTTTTATCCATTAGCATACATGCAAAAATCTACCATGGATTGGGAAAAATTTAGGCATTCTAAGGGGAAAAATGTGCAAATCTATACTCAAGAATTTAGGAAAAGAGCTTTGATTTTGGGTATAGATTTGTCCTCTCAAGATTTTTTTCTCAAATACATTGGAGGATTACATAGTTATTTGAGACATATCATTCTCATGTTTAATCCTACAAAACTAGATGAAGATTGTGTACAGGAAACTCATTTAGAGGCAAGAGAGAAAAATGTTTTTGAAGAAACTAGTGAGAAGTCATTCAAGTCTGGAGAAAAAGGAAGAGGGAAGTTTAAATTCAAAGATAAGAAGAATGCTTCAGTCAAGAAAGAAGGAGAAAACTCACATGTAAACATTGTTCTAAATAATGCCATGATGAAGACCAATGTTGGAAACTTCATCCTGAGATGAGACCAAAAAGTTTAATAACAAGGAGAAGGAAAAGATTGTTGCAACTACATAAAAAGATCTAGGATTTGATTCTGGAGATGAAAAAAAAATCATAGCCATGGGATTGAAAGGTAAGGATTCAATTGCAAGTACTAGTTCTTCTAGAAAACCCACGAAACTCAAAATGAAATAGAACGAATAGAACTTTTCCACAATAGAATCATCATAAAACATAACAAGGTAGATACTTTGTTTGATAGTTGTTCACAAGCAAACCTCATTTCAGAAGACATTGTCAAGAAATTAAATTTGGAAACCATTCCTCATCCTAAACCTTATCCTTTGGGTTGGCTATGTGACAATGCCAAGTTGAAAGTGACAAGAAAATGCATACTTAGAATTCCCATCACTGCAAATTTTATTGATGAGGTAGAAATTGATGTGGTACCACTTGACATTTGTGGGATTGTTTTGGGAAGCCCATACTTATAGGATAAGAAATCCATATTGCATCTCCACGAGAACAAGTACCACTTGTTTAAAGATGAGATTGAGTACATTGTTAGAGCACATAGCAAGAAGCTTTGAATTTATCTCTTGTGAATGCTGGAAAAATGAAGAGGTTTGTAAATCCTAGTAAGAATTTTACATTGTTGATGATTAAACATAAAGATGTTGATTAATTTGAAGTCTTTCAAGGATATGAATCAAGTTTAAAATTTGACTTCATTTGTAGAAAATCTATGATAGGTTAACTCGATAATGCAATATAAATGAAAGCATAATACTATAACCTAATTCTACTATCAGTTTGCAGAAGCTTAAAGATCGAGTTGAACAATATAACCAGAAGAAGAAGAATCAATGGCACAATACACATGAAAATACTTTGGGGAAAGCCTTAGCTAAAAACCCCACACTATTTTATTATCATACATTGTGGAAATATATAGGAATTATACAAAGCCTTAGCTCTCACAGCTAACCAGCTCTCAGTACAATCCTCACAGATGCTCACAGGCAATCTTGGCTTCTCTCCAGCCTTCCTCTCTACCCTCCAAGATCCTATTTCCTTGCATTGTTCCTTGTGGATGATTCTCTCTTACCAAGTGGAAAACCCTCCTTCAAAACTGCGCAATCCTCAAGGATAAATCCTTGACTGCATGCATGAGTTTTCTCCATGATAAAACACATGCAACTAATAATACAATGTCCTTGAACATTAATCTCAACTGGGTCTTTCTCAGAATAGACATGCATGAGTTTCTGATAAGGGAATCTTCAGTTAATTGGAGTAGCACTAGTTGAGTGCATTAGTGCATCAACTAACTGTTAACTCACTATTAGTTCCTCAAATAGTTTGGAACTAA
>APFE031710776.1:151574-175800 GCA_000404065.3 Pinus taeda
ATACTCGAGTCTCAAGCCATAGAACGCCATTGGCCAACCTTGAAGTATGATATGAATTCGATTTTCACCTGCAACCCCAAACTTCAAACTTTGAATTCTCTTCTCAGTATATTGTTCACAGCTCCGATACCATGTAGAAAATTTGTGATAGGTTAACCTAATAATGCAATATAAATCAAAGCAGAATATTATAGCCTACTTCTACTATCAATTTACGGAAGCTTAAAGATCGAGCTGAACAATATAACCAGAAGAAGAAGAATCAATGGCACAATACACATGAAAATACTTTGGGGAAAGCCTCAGCTAAAAAATCCACACTATTTTATTATCATACATGGTGGAAATACATAGGAATTATACAAAGCCTTAGCTCTCACAGCTAGCCGGCGCTCAGTAAAATCCTCACAGATGCTCACAGGAAATCTTGGCTTCTCTCCAGCTTTCCTCTCTTCCCTCGAAGCTCCTATTTCCTTGCAATGTTCCTTGTGGATGATTCTCTCTTACCAAGTGGAAAACCCTCTTTCAAAACTACGCAATCCTCAAGAATAAATCCTTGGCTACATGCATGATTTTTCTCCTTGAGAAAACACATGCAACTGATAGTACACTGTCCTTGAACATTAATCTCAACTGGGTCTTTCTCAGAATAGACATGCATGAGTTTCTGATGAGGGAATCTTCAGTTAACTAGAGTAGCACTAGTTGAGTGCATTAATGCACAAGTGACTGTTTAACTCTTATTATTCCCCAATATTGGAATATAATTTAAGTGACTTAACTCAGTAAACTTAAGTTAACTAATTACAACTCAAATATAACCAATCTTATCTCCTTAGTTTAAGGATAATCTTGCATGACTTCAGAAGACTTCTAATTTAATTTCTCCAACTATTAATTTAAAATAAATTAATTAATTATTTCCAAGTCGCTGTTAAGACTAAATTCGATTTTAATTCACAATTTAATTCAAGGACAAATTAAATTGGAATATTCTTGTTGCCATTTTTCAACATCATTGAGGTCGCTAATCCATGTGATAAGATGTTTCAGGAGTCTAACATGTTTCCTCCTAAAAGAGGAAAACAATGTGAAGTTCATTTGCAACAATATGCATCATTATTGAACATTGGTATGAACAAGACGCCAATGTTAAAGGATGAAAGGGCAAAAGCTATTTGACAAAGAGGAAATTGGTTGTAAAATATATTCTTGTGGGTTTCACATTGTTTTGGAGATCACATTTGGTGAAGAGTCAAGCCAAAAATAAGGCTAGAAATGCTAAGCATCATTATGACTATAGTGATCAAGGTGAAGTGAACTTGATATTGAACAAGTCTCCTTTAATTGAAGATCAAGGAGAGAATGTTCAGATTTATTTAACATAAGTTTTCTCATCTAAACATCTTGAAGAAATGCAGCAAGGTCCTATATTTGATATAAAGACAAAGACTTCAAAAGTGAAGTACCTTCATGAGAAGCTCAAAGAAACAAAAATAAACAAAGCCAAATGGGTTGAGGCTAGAAGGGTGAGGGAACTGTACCCTCATCTATTTGTTGACTAAAAATGAGCTTTTGGTGGTCCAAAAGCTTCCAATGGGGAAGAGTGATCCAAGGGATTAATTTAGTGCTCAAAATTCAAAGTGTTCAAAAATGTTTGAAACATGTACCAGTGCATAGATCTTTGCGACCTAAATCCAACGCAACTTGTTTCACTCAAAATAGATAGCGTATGCCCCCCATATCGTGTTCTGATTGAATTCCTAAACAGCTAAAAATTTTGTAAATGGGTTTCAGGTATGCTGAGTCTTGTTGTCTAGGTAAATCCTCTTTGTGGACGGAGACGATCCCTCTAACCCAATGAGTGGGACTAGCAACCTACGTGACAATCTACAAGACACTTTCCTAAATTACAATCGAAATGAGAGAAGAGGAAGATGATCTACCTCGTTCTGATGCTATAACTCACTCCTTTGTTGAAGACCTCGAATCACTTGCTCCTTAGGCTCATATCTACTACTCATAGTGTTTAGGAACCTGCACAAGAGATAAAAGACACAACAAAGCATACAATTGCAACAAGCATAATCGAAAGTAATATACTTAACAAATCAAGGAGCATTAAGATAAATGATGCATTAACACAAACATTTATGGAAATTGAAACAAAAATTGTATATATTAATGAAATAAAGGGGAAGCATACAACCAAGCCTTGATGTCAATAAGCTCTCCTTGAGTGAATTTACAAGTCCAATCTCAAGCTCTCCAAGCACTCCTCCAAGCAAAATGAGTAGCATGTAGGTATTATCTGAGCATAAGGGTGCAAATAATCAGAGACCAACAATTTGGGAATGGGATAGGATGAATATATAGGCAGGGAGAGGGATTTAAGATCTCTCCAAAGATAGGGAAAGGCCCTCATCTCAAGGAGGTACCTCATAGGGATAGGATCAAAGGGAAATATTAGGAGAATTTGACCACATCCACAGCGAACAACCTCCAACTCACCATTTTGGAAGCCTCTAGATCATGAAGCTTCTTGTCCACTTTGGGAAAAATTGCCTTTTAGGGATCAGCGTGAGTATCCAAGTAAAAAGTGTGCTAGCAGCGTGAGGCTAGTATAGTGCAACTTTCCATCAGCACTAGTTGCCAGCGCCACCGTCAGGCTAGTCCTAAAATTATGGTTTTAGAGCTTAATTCTTTAGGGAAGGGTCAAGGCATGTTTCCATCAATGTTTAAGGGAGGATCTAAACTACATATTAGGATGGGTACACTGCATGATTGCCAAGTTTTGGGCACTTCAGGGTATGACACTAGGAAGTGTAGGAGGCATGACAAAATATTATGTAATAGGTTCCCCCTAAAGCATGAAGGCAGAACAAGGAGTGATGACTGAGATGCTTTATGAGCTTTTGCAAGGATGAGAACAAACATTGTCAGGAGACTTGCAAATCAAGGATACATATATGTATACATATCTGATATCAAAACATGAATCCACGGTATGGACACAACCATCCGGATAGAAAGGACTATGTGAAAAGATCCACGTCATGGGTGCAATCATCTGAATGAAAAGGACCATCTGTAAGTCTAAGATCCAAGGTATGGACGCAGCCACCCGATATAGAAGGACCATCATCATCATAAATATAAAGTCCCATGGTATGGTCACAACCATCCGTATAGTTGAAAAATGTGTACAATCATGAACAATACATAACTCCATGCAGCCTAAGTCATATCAAACAAAGCCCAGGGTCTTGCGCTCCATCTCTAACTTGATCAAAGTACGAATTATAACATGTGAATGAATGTGTTGAAATTGAATATGCTAGAAAACCACCTGATTACCAGCTAATGATGTGGACTGTTAACAGGCACGAGAGGAACCACCAATAATGATAATGGCTCTCAAGATACGATAGTACAACCTGTGAATGTGAAAATGAAGCTCGATTCGAACACTCATGGAATCATCTGATCGAAGGCCAATGATGAAAACCTGTCGTTGGATGTGAAGAACTTGCCATTAAGGCATGTAAGCTCTAAGGTATTGAAAGGGAGTCTCTAAGTCACCTTCCCGGATAATGTGTTGAATTCGACAGGAAGTGACCCGTCGAAGGAGGGCCATGATGATTTCCCCCATCATCGACCTGAAACGAGGAATAAAGTGGAATGAATGAGTATGATCCGAGACTGTAGAAAAGGGTCAGACAATGTATAGGTAATAAACTGTAGATGGGACTTCTCTTGAACATATCGGTGACACAAATCCAGAGTATGGCAACATTTGACTCAACATAAGACCAAGGGTCATGATGACGAAATGGAATAGTCATATGAGAGGAAAAATGGATCACCCAAACCCAGAAATAAAAGTGACTGAGCCAAGATATCCCAAACCCGACATGAGAAACAAATGAGTGTCATGTTTCATGAGCGACATGTTGCATATACAAGAGATGTTTCACTTTCATTTTTCCCCATTATTTCTAGTGAGTACCCTAATTACTTTTTATCATAATCTTTAAGGGGATAGCATATTCTTGTCGTATAAGTTCATTCTTTGAATGAATCCATCTTAGTAAGTTTTACGAGTCCTAGGAAGGAGAAACTCAGTCTCATCATGGTGATAAGTCTTTCGACGTTTAATTTTTATATTTAGAGAGTTTGAAAAAGAGACGAAAAATAAAACCCCATCATGTCCCTTTTCATAATTTGTCTCTGGAACCTGAAAAGGTAGAAAACATTATTCGAGAGAACCTCTTGACCATGTTGACCAAGGTGTACCTTTTTCTTAAATAGTCAATCTCAGCCCAAAAAGGGGATAAATGTAGATTGAGACGATGTCAATTCATTTAATTTAACGAGTTTGAAAAGATAAGTACTCAATGATCTTTTCATATTTCGAGAGTCATAAAAGATTTTAAAGATGACTCCGGGGGGGTTCCAGTTTTCGTTTGTTTTTTAACCGATTCCGAAAAAAGAGATAAAACAAAAACTCGTTGAATTGGTAAAAAATGATCATTGTAACCACCAAAAAGAACCTATAACTGCACAAAGACAATCGAACATCATTGATATCGAGGAAAATAATAAAATATTGGCAAAAATGTGTTTAAAAACTTATAAGTAGACCGAAAGTATAGATATTTTTACCATTTCACTTGGAGTAAATTGGAGAGTGCATTTTACCCTATTTTCCTTGATTCTTCAGCAAGCAGTGTGGGAGATCCAGGGCATCATTTTACGAACCGTCAGCTACAGGTAAGATCTCTTCCTTTTTCCTCGCTTTTTATTCTACTTTCATGCCATTTAATAGGATTTTTGTTGGTTAAAAGGGAGGATTTAAATTTTTAAAATTGGGGGCGACCAGCGTGAGTCTACTCATCGGATCCGTGTTGATCGCCCCTGAGCCCAAAAGGCTCTTACGTTTCCAATGAAAAAACAATTAAAATAGATGCATTGGCCACAGGGTGGAAAAATGAAAGAGGAATCCCTTCTCTTGATCAATTTTTTTGAGTTTTTGATCCGTGGAAAGGCATTTAATCAATGTAAATGGTTGTTTGTAGGAGATTTCGAAAACATGGTCATCGAATGGAAGGAAAGGGTCCATGAGGCAGAAGATCACTACACTGCCCAAAATGTCAAATGCGCCAATGCTTTGAGGGACTACAGGTTACTGAAATTCTTCTGAACCCCAGGACTCAGAGCTCAAAATGAGCTGCTACATTATCTTATCAATCTATGGGATGTTGATCCGTAGATCTTCATCATTGACCAAGAATTAGAGTTGGAAGTAGCTGACATGTACTTCATTATTGGATTGTCCAGAAGAGGGGAAAGAGTTCAACTCTTTGGATCTCTTGGTGGAGGTGACAACACCAATACCATATCAGAAGGCATTTCCCGGGTGCAGAGACAACTGTGAGCAGGAAGGTGAAGATAGAAACCATCGACAATCTTCCCTTGAGGACAATCTTACACACCATGGCCCGTATAGCTGGGGTGCAGGCTTTGCACGAGATCTCGAAATCACAATTCTTGTATGCATTGGATTTCCTTACTCCAATAGTGTTCAACTGGAGTGAGGGAATGATGATCAACATGAAGAGGAAAATGACCAAAGGCAAATTGGGAACTTGAAGCAGTTTGGCTTTGGTTCGATTTTGGTCACTTTCTTTTTGGAGCGTGTGCCCCTATTTAGGTACCAATGGGTAGAGATGGAGGATCCAGCTCCACAAGATATGAGGCTGCTCAGATGGAGTGAAATCATGCCTTGAGGAGGAGGGGGATAGCGTATGCATTTCCCTCTGTTGTTCTTTGGTTGGTTGCACCTGTTAACACTCAGCTTGTCCCTTGGCTCCTTAAGGGATACGGCCGAGGTAACCACAGACCAAGCTTTGGACTGCCGGTCCTAGCCTACCAGCAGTCAGAGAGGGCTCTCTCTTTGGGATTTAGCTTTGTTTAGGAAATGATTTCAGGCTAGTTATTATGCACATGGTTTTTTGTTTGAGTTTGGCGGGATGAATGATCTATTCAGGCAGTGTAGGCATGCTGGCATGCGAAACGCAAGAGGTTTAGAACATTGGGCATGGAGTCAAGGATGTGGACTGAAGGATGTGTTTTCTTTGGCAAAGAAGGGACTACAGAGTAGGATAGATACACAAGGAATAATATCAGACAGGTTTGAATGAGGATGAAACAGATGTCAGGGAATGAAAGACAGCTAATTAATTTTCATTCATGCTAACAGAGGGAACGTGAATGAATATTTTATAGGGGCAATTAAGAAATTCCTACAACAATATTCATATACGGAGGAAACTAGTGCAAATATGAGCCTAAGAGGAATTCATATTTATAGGCTAATTTAGAAGGAAAACATAGAGAAAAAGCAGGAATTGAGGGCAGAGCAAAGCTAAGTGACATCTGAACTATTCTTTCTTCCTGTAAGTTTAGATCATGACACAGATACGATATAGAAAACATAGCAACTGTAGAAAGAGATGAGGGAAACTTATTAGTCCATGAAGAAGCACGAGAATTCTGTAATCTTAATCTTCAGCCAACGAATCCACGTTTAGACAGTCCAAACACAAATGTTCCAGCAAGCTCTGTTTATTAAATTTCTTGGAGCGTACACATCAAGTCTCAAAATGAGATTAACGATCAAAACATCTCTCACCCTTTGAACAACGAACAGCGTTGTTTAAATAGGCAAAATATCTATTACAAGCAGATCTCAGATCGATCTGATGGAGTCACAGCTTCTACCCTAATCTGTACTGAAATAAATGCAAGAAAATATCTATCTAAGCGGCGCTGGAAGCAGCAGTATTAAAATGGAGTTTAAGTATGGGTCATTTCTTGTGATGCGCTGGCTATTTGGTCATAACTCTGTAATAACTGCCCAGGAATCCTTTGTCGGTATTGTTTAGGCGGTTCCATAAAATAATCTTCGCCTTTTGGATTGTGGCGGTGGCTGTCCCTTCAGTTTTCAACTTACTGTGCGCTAACCATTTTTCCCAATCTGAAGCCAGAGCAGAATGTGCCAAACGCAATATCTCAATGGAAAAGTGACCAAACTGTTGCCTCCGCAGAGTGTATCCGCTGCTTTATCAATTATCACAGGTTCAGGCTTCACTTGTTTCGCACCATATTTCATTAACTTAGGCTTTGCAAGCCTCGCTTCTCTTTGGCCATTTTCCTTAACACGATGCATCAGAGCCTGAGCTTGTCGATCATCATCAGAATCAGAGTCTGAGTCATCATATCCTCCCATTCCACTCCATTGCCCTTCCGCAGTTTGGGCAGGTAGAAATTTAAAGCACTCCAATGTTCGACGCATTCAGATGCCTGTAACTCCTCCACTAAATCAATGTTTCAATCATTTGCAGCTCCTCCACTTCCGTGTTCAGAATTTTGCAAGACCAGAAAGATCAAAATTGAACACATCATAGCTTTTCAAAGGGTTTCTCAAATATCTGTGTGTAGAACCGCTTGAAGTCTGTCATAGCATAGCCGTATGAGATCTGGGGACGCCATTCTCAGTTTCGAGATATTCAATTTCTTTGCCGCATATTCCAAATCATCATCGCCGTTATCATCGTTATAAGGATGATTGTCAGCCCTGTCCTAGATCATTGCTGCGACAAATCACCATCACTCCTCCCTAGTTCTGTTATAACCCGTTTATTAGATGATTGTCGGGGTCCTTTGCTCCCCGCAAGCCTTTTTTATCCGCTATACTTCTTCCCAATTCTCTGAGGTATTCGTGCATGACTAGGCAATCTTCACCATCCACATCGACAAGACACCTTTTCTGTAGATTTTCAAACACCGGCAAACCTTTAGATCCTGACGCATTCCATAGTCTTATGGCCAAATCCCTCTCTTCTCCTATGCAGCAACAGGCGATATGTAAAAATATCTTTTTTTTTTCCTCTTCATCGAGGTCGTCATAGCAAAGTTGAAGACGTTTTTCTATGTGATCAGGACATATTTGACGCAATTTATTGAACTGTTCTCGCCAGGAATGTTTAGTTTTCGTTCGGAGAAGTGCCCCAAACACTTTCAGTGTCAAAGGCAATCCATTGAAGGATTTTAGAAACTTATCTGCGAGAGTTTGAAATCCTTTGCATGGACGGTGCTGACCGAAGGCATGAGTGCAAAAGAGCTCTCTTGAGTCTTCAGTATTAAGGCAATTTAACTTATAGATTGATGATTCTTGGACTCCTGAGCATTTCAGAATTTCTTCTTCCCGACATGTAATTAATGTTAAGCTTAGCCATGCGTACCAATTTAGCTGGTTTAACAACCACATCCTTAGATTTGCTTTTAGATTTATTTTTGTCCTGTGACTTGAGCTCAGCTTTCGGTTTAGATTTCCCCATTATCGGCTTTCCTTTGCTTTTTTAATCCCCAATTTTTCACTTCCTCCAAATTGTTCTGAAATAGATCCATCCTTGTTAGGCACTTGCAGCTCTTCATGAGCATAATCATCAGCAGCTTCATACTTGTACGATTCTCCTCTGAAGAACTTCTCGAGAAAATGCCCAATTATCTCAGGTTACAAAACAGGATCAACCTATTATTCATAAGTAGCATGGATATTCATCTTCAAGAAGAGAAAGAATAAAAAGGGAATGAAATGGCAATGAAATGGCAATGGACAGCTAAGTGCCAAGACAATTAATGTTGTAATTCCAGAAACACAAATTCAATGTTATCCAAAGCAACTTTGTAAAATTCTTATAACTGCAGAAACATTGGAACAACTTTGTTGGTAAGTAGTGCAGTTCCAAGATGTATTGAATGTAACTGGAGGAATCTTTCAAAACACTGCCAAGTAGGTGGCCTTCATCAACAACCTTAGATGTCATTTTCTCTAGTACCTCGAGATGTTGCTAAATTTCCAATAGTACAAAGTGTGTATCCTGGTTGAACTAAATCACAGCTTTCTTATCAATATTCTGCTCATGAAAATTCATAAGTAGACAGTGAAGGTAATTTACCTTGTAAAAGGTCAATCAGAGATAAATTACTTCTGTTTGATATAGATGCTCAACTTTTAGTCTTAGAATGAAATATTATATATCCCTGAAATGTTCTCATGTCATGGCCCTGTTTCAGATAAAAATCTTTCGTATTCCAATTCCATAGCTTTCTTCACATATCCAGAAGGAAAAACGTTAGAAGGTCGTGGAGTGGTACCCAAACCTCTCATTAATGAAGCTTGTGATGATAACTCAGAATATGCGCTGCCCGAAGGAACTGATGGAGGTGCATAGTGCTGATATGTAGAAATCCTGGATTTGTTTGGAGAAAAATGGCTCATGGCATCAGCTGAATGGACATTTAATTTTGACATCGAGGAATCACTGACATTGCCTCGTACTGGTTGAGATCTAGGAAGCCCATGCATGCCACTAGATGATTCTGCCAAACGGAGTGGCATCTCATATAGATCATGTGTACGATATGAAGTAGCTGGCAGACTGTTGAAAGTACCTCCTTGCAAAGGATTGACACTATGGTATGGCATGCCAGAACCATTGTTATTAGAATAAAGATTATAAGGAGATAAAGATACAGGCCTAGTTGAAGAATTCCATGATATCTGTGCATAATCACCAGAGTGGACAGGCAATTTTGGTGGTTGTTTCTTATCAAAAGTGTAAAGATCTTCTGCAGGTCCCATCTCAGAGCCAGGAGGCCATCCTGCCACCCTTACAGCTAAAGTCTTGTCTTCCAACCTGTAGCCATTCATATGTGCAATAGCTTGGGCAGCACAATGGATGTTATAAAATTTCACAAAACCATAACCTTTGCTCGAACCTTTCACATCGTCCTTGATGACTTTGGCTTCAACTATTCTACCAAAAGGAGAGAATAGCTTAATCAATTGTTCCTCTTCCATGGTAGGAGGCATATATCCCACATATACATTTGAGTGATCAATTTCTTTACCATGATTATGTTCAAAACGAGGTCCTAAGCCCAGATGGGAAACGGAAGGACTGTCAAAACTAGATTCCAAACCCGCATGTGAAAAGTTGGGGCTGTATCCATGCAAATGAGAACCTTGTATAGAAGAGGTCCCAAATTCACGACCCTTGCTTATATCTGGTCCTATTCCAGAACTTCCATTTTCTGCGTGTTGCAAACCTCCAGCTAACCATGCCATATAACTGTCTGTAAAATCTGGGCTTTCAGTACTTATTTGGCTACTCCCCCTCTTAACATTATTGACTACTCTAACGTCTTCGGGAGGTTGACTCAAAGAATCCATTGTTTCTGGAGTTGCTGCAACCTCATTGGTGATTAAGCTTTTGTTCCCTAATTCAAACGATTTTGTAAGCTCAACATTAATACCTGCAGGCTTTCTCATAACAGCTGGTGGTTTTGGAACAACATGTTTGGATTGTGAATCTCTGTCTCTCTGTAGCTTTCCCAATTTGCTATAAGGAGTCCCTGTTTTGACTTTGTGATGGTGCACAGTGGTGTCTTTGAGGCGATGTAAGAGGACATGCTTGAGAAATGTTTAATAGTGCCTGGTCCATGGTCCTCAAGAATACATGCAATGACTTTTGTGCCTGAGGTTTTTGTGCCCTCTTTGCCACAGTAGAAAATTTCAAATATGGAACATTGTTGCAAGCAAAGCATGACATATTTGGCCTGTAAATATGTCGATCACGAAAGGTGAATACCTGCTATGAGCAGGAGGCTAACAGCACCAACAACTGATCGTTTCCATATGTTGATGTCTCTCCTAATATGTATCCACTCGGAACCATTCCCCCAGGTATTAACCATCTCGGAGCAGTTCCTCCAGGACATTATCCTTCAAGTCAGATATCATTCTTATTCATCCCCTCTTGGAGTTTATTTTACACCTGCTATGGCTACATTGAGTTTAACCAACATTACCTTGGAGATCCCAGTTTGGTACATCCATCCTTCTGCAAACACTCCCCCCAATCAACTCAAACCTTACACTTTTTTTACCCCAGTTCAATGTTGTTCCTACCCCTGCCTTTGCTTTAGATCCACAACAACCTCAACGAGAACCTACTCCTGTTGCGAAAGCATTTGGAGAGGACCAGAAAAATGGAACCAAAGACAAGGTATCCCCAACAACTCCGGCTCCTCATAAGCCGCCAAAGCCTATTCCTCCATGTGCTTTGTGTGATGTTGTTGGTCATGCCACAAATAATTGCCCTAAACTCCCTCATGTCAAGAATGTGATCTCTGATACCTTCCCTGATTCTAACATTCCTGAGGTACATGTCACCTTACCTGAGTCGGCTAATAAGAACAGATTTCTACGCTTGAATCACCTCTATAATTTGTGCAATAATTATGTCCATTATTCTCATCGTTGTCCCCGTCTCGAAGATTTTCATGATACACTTCAAGTGCTTTTTATCCATCCCCCTAATTTCGAGATGTCAGGTAGTACTGCTCCCATTCTCTACCTGTCGTCATCCATGAGATCGATGTGTTCGAACTCCCTTGATGTCTCCTATTATGATTTTGTTGAACCTTCTTTGACGAACACCCCAGTCTTAACATCGGTAGATATTCCATCTACATGTCATATGTATCCCACCCTTGACAATGCGTATGTGTACCTTGTCTCTCATGAAGATGCCTCAGGTAGCTATTCTCCATCATGTTTGTTGGGGCAAAGTGATTTCCTGTCATTTAATTTGTCAACCTGGGGGTTTCGTAAACTTGTGAAGCATGCGTGCACTATATGTGCTAGAAATTGTCTTTCAATTTAGATCAATCTAACTACAAAATAATGAAAACCAATTCATCTAATCTATGAAATCAAATAATGAAAATGAAATTCAACTAACCTGTGAAATGAAAAACAACTAATGTATGCTTAGTTACTCCAGCATTCAATTATGAAGTGTTACCTTCTTGAGATAATGTGTAAGAAACTATTTATACTTTAACTTCTAATGTCCTAGAAAAGCAAGTAAAGTGTGCATAAAATAACTCAGTAATTGCATGTATCAAATATTCAACCATTCAACCATTCAATCTTGAAATATGACTAAATCAATTTCTTAGAATGATCTTTGGGAATATTAGTTAATGCAATTAAATGAAGATGTTAAAAGAAAATATAAAACCTATGAAAAAGTAAAGCTCAATGATTGCATAGGTTGAACATTCAATCACCCAATTTGAAGTCACCTTCTTGGCCTGATACTTTATTCAATTATACAATGAATTGATAGTTTGATCTAAGAAAGTAAATAACAAAACATGAAAGGAAACTAAATAACTATGAGCCCTTGCCTCAAACTTAATCCAATTATAAAATACATAAATCTTCCTTATTGAAATGTTTTTAGAAAAGCAAAGATTACACAGTCATTCTAAAACTAATACTAAGAAGCAAATGAGCTTTAATCTATAAAAAGCAATTAAATCTCACATCATTATATGGCCATTCCAATGGTGTATGAGGATGGCAAGTGAAGAAGCTCCATATGAAAGCAAAACTAAATCTTCAAATCTCCAAGTATAATATCCAAATTCTCTATTAAAAACATGAGCATTTCTCCAACTTTACACATGCCTTTGAAAGGAGAAGGCTCTCCTATTTATACAAAAACATAAGAAGCTATACCCTATTTAATGAAGATCCACTAAAATCTCATATAGTTACAACCAAATAGCTCATAATGGGACACATATCCCCTAAGTGTCTCATAGAGTTCTAATCCAAATAAGAAATGATGAGAAACCTCATAGAGTTACAATCCAAATAGGACACATATCCTTCTTTGACCTTTATCCAAATCTCCTTTGAAGGGAATTCGAATTTGAGCATTGGAGGCCACATAAGGGTGCCTTGGAAGCTTCCAAATGACCTACACATGCCATGAAACTTAAGCCGCATATATAGATACATGAAACCATGTTAATTTCCTAGTTTTTAATCATAAATTCACTTTAAACACATAAAATAAATAACTTTGTTAAATAAGGATCCTAACCCATATATTTATGAAAATGGTGGCTAATGAAAGGTTATATGGTTATGGAGTTGCGATATGTGAGTGAAATGGTGGCGATAAAGGTGAAAGTGGATTTCATTTTGAAGACATTTTGGAGGCCCAACAATGTGGTCTCTCTTCTTCCAGTCCCCCCATCTTCCATTCTAATGAAGACATCATGGAAGCCATGACCACCCCTAATTAACCATGGGATGATATGCACCATCATGTGTACTTCCTTCCACAGCAAACCAATGACCAATATGTTGTGGAGTCCAAATACTTCATTCATGGTGAAGTCAATTGGTTTAGAAATCCATTCCTACACCAGACACTTTTGAAGAAGGAAATATGGCTAACATTTCCCCTACCATCAAAATTAACATTTCGAATAAACCAGGGATTGAAAAAATCATCTTGGGGGCACAATGCACCTTGGAAGAAATTGATTCTTACACCAAGTTATTCAAGGAATTCCATGATGTTTTTGCATGGTCTTATTTTGAAATGCCCAGACTTGATCTCGCCATTGTTGAACATCATATCGACACTTGGCTCGATGCCATACCCGTCTGCCAAAAGAAAATTCCTATCCATCCTTCCAAACGTGAAGCTCTCAAAGCTAAAATTGATAAGCTGAAGCAGGTTGGTTTCATCTATCCCATTGAATACACCACATGGGTGTCCAATCCTATTCTCATTCTCAAGAAACAAGGCACCATCTGTGTCTGCACAAACTTCCATGATCCGAACAAAGCTTGTCCCAAAGACAACTTTACCACACCCTTCATAGACTAGGTCATTGATGAGTGTGTGGGTCATGATGTTCTATCATTTATGGATGGATTACTTGGGTATAACTAGATACATATCCATTATGTTGATCATTTTAAAACCACTTTCACTAATCCATGGGGAAATTTTTCCTTCAAGGTCATGCCTTTCAATTTAAAGAATGTTGGGGCCACTTTTCAGTTAATCCTGTCCTACTGTTTCCATGACTTGGCTCATGTTATCCTTACATATCTAGATGATCTCACTGCTCGTTGCAAACTTCGGTCACCACACCTTCATGATTTGTGTATCGTGTTCCTTCGATTTCACAAGTATAACATTCTCCTCAACCCCCTTAAGTGTGTCTTTTGCATTCCTGCTGACTGACTTTTGGGCTTCATCATGTCCAAAGACGGTATCACTCTTGGCCCACTCAAATTTCAACCCGTTCTTGAAAATCCTCTTCCTCGTACCCTTCTCTAGTTACAAAGCCTCAAAGGTAAAGCTAACTTTCTTCGTTAGTTTGTTCCTAACTATGCCACAATGCCTTATGGGTTCCTCAGACTCCTTCGATCTAACATTCCATATTTTTGGGATGACCAAGCTCAACAGTCTTTTGATGCCCTCAAGCATGCTTTCACTTCCGCTCCCTTGATTAGTCCACCTAACTTTGAGAGGGACTTCATCTTGTACATCTCTACATCCACCTATTCGGTTGTTGGGGTTCTCATCCAAGAAGATTCTGCAGGAAATTAGCATGTCATTTACTATGTCAGTAAGAACCTTAATGGCCCCCCTGTTTCCTATTCCCACGAAGAACAGTTGGCATTGACTATCGTGTTCTATATTCAAAAGATTCTTCATTATATCATTACATGTACCACCAAATTTGTGACCAATTCCAACCCCATGGATTTCTTATTGAGTCGACAGATCATTAATGGGAAGTATGCCCGTATGATCATTATCCTTCAAGAATTCAATCTCGAATTTGTCACACCCAAGAGTAAGAAAGGTTTAGCCCTTAATAAACTCATTTTTGAATTTCCTATTGGTACGCTTGATCCAACGGTAAATGATGACCTTCCAGATGAACACTTGTTCGTTATTACTATGGGTGATCCTTGGTATGGCGACATACTTACCTATCTACGAACCCATAAATTCACTCCCCACCTCACTTGCGATGATCGATGACATATTCGACATCAAGCCCCCGTTTACCTCCTCATTGGTGATGACCTTTATCATCGTGGTGCTGATACTGTCCTTCATCATTGTCTCACCCATGCTAAAGTTGAGCAAGTGCTCCATGCCTGCCACGATGGTGCTTGTGGTGGTCACCTCTACGGAGTGGCCACAACCCAGAAAATCATGCACGCCAGATACTTTTGGCCTTCTCTCTTTAGTGATTGTATTGAGGCAGTCAAACACTATCCCAATTTCCATTAATTCACCCCTAAGGTGCGAGTACCACCTACTCCCCTTTATCCCATCATCACAGTCGGTCCTTTCAATAAATTAGCTATTGAATTTATGGAGTGTCGACCCCCATATTCTAATAACCACAAGTATATTATCGTGTTTGTCAACTATTTTACCAAATGGGTTAAATCCATGTCAATGTTTAATAGCACTGCAACTACTACAACCCTCTTTTTCTTTAGCCATGTTATCGCTCGATTTGGGGTTCTGAAACAATTGGTCTCCAACTATGGCTGACACTTTGAAGATGAGATATGTCATGAAGTATCCTCTATGTTGGGCTTCAAACACCAATATTCGTCGTCTTATTACCCCCAAGGCAATGGCCAAGTTGAAGTTGTCAACAAGATCCTTAAAACTATGCTTCAGTGGACAGTGAATAAACACAAGACCAACGAGCATCTAATGCTCTTCCCTACTTTGTGGGCGTACAAAGCTTTTATCAAGACCGCCACCGGGTTCACTCCTTTCCACCTTGTTTTCGGAGAGGAGGCAGTCTTACCAATCGAGTGTGAGATCCCTTCCCTTCACCTTGCCTTTGAACTCGTCTCGGACACCCAACCATTAGAACAATGACTTATCATGCTTGAACGCACCAATGAAGACCATTGTGTTACATTGTAAACCATTGAAGCGACCAAAAAGCACACCAAAGCTCAGTATGACTGCAAAGTCCACCCTCGCACCTTCCTTGAAGGTGACCTTTTTCTTATGTATGACCAAGCTCTTGATGTCCTGGGGCATGGAAAGTTTGAAGCATTATGGATAGGACCTTATATCATCTGTAAGTGTTTGGGCAAGGGGGCATACTTGCTAGAGGGTGTAGAAGGAGAAATCCTTCCCAATCCTCGAAATGCACTCTACCTCAAGAAATTTGACCCATAGCATTTCCCATTGAAATATGTGTGTCTCTTTCTTTCTTCTTGCATTTAGGTATTTTGAATTCTACACCATCTTATACATTGTTTTCTTGCATTTTTCAGATGGATCCATCATCTACGCCTTATATCGGTTATGTTGATGGTGCGAGTTGCTTCACCAAGAATCTAGCCTCGGCAGCTTGGGCCATTTTCATGCCCTTTCATTCATTAGTCCACTCCCATGATGTTTGCATTAGATCTGCCACCAATAACCAAGTCGAATATGATGTTGTGATAGGTTTCTTAGCCGATGCCCTTGATCGCCACATCCTTCACTTTCATGTTTTTCTTGATTCCTTGCTACTTGTCATGCAATTGACCGATGTTTATTATGTGCATAATCCTTTCCTATTTAGAAAATATCTACGAGTTAATCCTTTGGCATGTAAATTTGAATCCATTTCGTTCAATCATGTTGAGATTGTCTTTGGCTCCCCCTACTTGGTCATAATGTTAACCACTCCTTTGCCATCTACTTCCACAGTCTTGTCAGTCCCCAACTTTACCTTTGTTTTCACATATTGATCGAAATTTGCAACCAAATTTTAATTGCCTGTCGTGTGGTTACTGCAACCACTATCTAACAGCCACACGTTAGGAGAAGGTTAATGCATGGTATGGAAAGCTAGGAACATGGAGTTAGTACTCTATGTAGTGACATTAGTTCTTTGGTTCCCTTGATCAACTATTTTCTTCCTGCAATCACGAGAATAGTGACCAAATTTATTGCAATAATAACATCTCACCTTTGATTTGCCAACTCTTTGATTATTGTTGAAGCTTTTGTAGTTGCTTCCACTTTCATGTTCATGCTCTTCTTGGCCATCTCTCTGACCACCATATCTTCCACCTCGTCCTCTGCCTCTCGATCTACTTCTGCCTTGACCTCTGTCTCTTGAAATAGAAACCTGACTTTTGAAATCGGTCTCTAAAGTGGAATCCTTATTTATGTCTATCATTGTCTCATGTGATAGAAGTGATCACATCAACTCATCAAATGTCAATGATGCCAAATCCTTGGCTTCTTCTATGGCCGCTACCACAACATCAAATTTGGTAGACAAATATCTGCGGACCTTCTCAACCACTATTTGATATTTATTTTATTCACCATAAATATTTAACTGATTTATGAAAGTTATGACTTGATTCATGAAAGAATCGATGTCCTATGTCTCCTTCATCTGCAGACTTTCAAAATCTCTCCTAGTATTCTACAACTTAACAATATTGACTTTGGCCATACCTATATAGTTTGTCGCCAAAGTATCCCATGCTACTTTTTCTGAAAACGTGATCATAATATTCTGGAACATTGCTCGGTCCACTCCCTGTTGGATAAGTTGCAATGCTTGTGCATTCTTCTTCTTGTGTTTCTTCCATTGTTCCCTCTGTGTATTATTGAGAGCTCGTTCTGCTGCTTCATCCTTAGATTCCGAAAACCCAAACTGGACATAATCCCAAACATCATGAACCTGCAAAGCAGTCGCCATCTTAATGGTCCACGTATCATAATCCTTCCCTATAAATGGTGGGAACTGGAGCTGGAAATTTGAGAAAATCATCTTTCTCGAAAAAAATTCTCTTAAAAAAACCTAAAATTTCTCCTTTAATAAGATTTTTAAAAATTCCCCTTTCAATCTAACCCTAAGTTCTTATTAAAAAATTCCCCTTTCAATCTAACCCTAAGTTTTTATTTTATAAAAAAAAAAAAAAAAAAAAGACTTTTACAAAAACCCTTTTGAAAAACTTCATTATATTAAAACTAACTTTTATTGTGGAGCCACTTTATAAAATCAATTCTAAAAAAACCACTTTAATATTAAAAGCTTGCGTGACTCCTTTGATATGTTAAAAGGCCTTTTTAGAAAGAAAAAAAAAAAGCACTCTCATAAACATGAATAGCACCACGTGAACTTGAATTCACAATTTAAAAACGAAACGCATGTTCTTTGGTTTATTAACGTTTACATTGTGGTGATGGACAGCATGCTAACACCTTCCACGGTGACTAACTTCCGCGTTAGTCCTCTAACGATACAAACACCAAAAGAACTCGCGTGCATGCAAATCACGTTAAGTTTAAAATTTGTAACGCAGTTATATCTTACACTGGTATGCGTTATAACGTCTTGTGTATAACTTACAAGGTACGTTATAGCATTAACCAAGAGGAAAAATATATTTCTCCTCTTATACGAATTATTGTTAATCCGTTCTTTCTCACTCTTTGTAGCCTGTATCTAATACCAATTTGTTGGAAACGTAGAGGAGACAAAACATAAATTCATACACAAATCACACGAGCTGTGGTCCTTTTATTGATCACACAA
This sequence comes from Pinus taeda, assembly GCA_000404065.3. NCBI lineage: Eukaryota > Viridiplantae > Streptophyta > Pinopsida > Pinales > Pinaceae > Pinus > Pinus taeda. The sequence continues at coordinate 170,115 of APFE031710776.1, forward strand.
AACTTGATACTTACAAGGAACCTGGTGAAGGGTATTTAACTTTTTCGACCAGCAACTCGCCTAAAATATCTTGACATTGTTTTGGGAAGTTTTAGTGTTCTTGGATAAACGCCTAATCCCTCTAGACTAGTAGCTTGATCTAGAAACAATAGCACAAAGCATTCTCTACCTTTTCTATAAACAATAGATAAAATAAGAAAACAGAGAACCTACTTGTAGCTTCCGCTTGTTCCTTATCTCCCTTAACCGATTCTGTTGCTCCTTCCCATACTTAAGCCGCTTGAGAAGTACTTACACATAGACAGAAACAGGAACCCATCAAAGCATATGATAATTATCTATTGATTAAACATAGCATGGAATCAAGTACATGATAAGCATATGAAAGCATCAAAAGATAATACAAGCATATGGAAAAAGCTTTGAACACTTTATTAATAAAAGGAAGAATTACAACCCAATTTGCCTGATTTAGCATCATTCCTCCAGTTCAATCCCATCCTCTCCTCACAACAAGCAAGACACTTTGACATCATTACAATACTTGCAATCAATTCAAAACTCATATCAACAGCATCTCCCTACTATTCAATAATTTCTAGCCCCTGATCTCTTAGATGAGTGATCTTTTTATAGGTGAATGAAGGAGGTTATGCCATTCAAGGTGATAATGAATGCCCTCCTATTTTTAGAAATCAGTTCCATGGAAGAAGGGATAAGGGGATTGATGTTCCTTAACTCCCTTCCTCATCCAAATGCAAACTCAAAGGAGTGGGTAGTTTTGAGAAACTTCTAGAGGCATCCAATGGATAAGGAAACTTTAAACCCTCACGAAAGTTCGCTCAAATTCGCCCAGTGCAGGCCAAAGAGGGACCAAGTGCGTTGCATAGCACCCTGTCAGTGTATGGTTTGCATTGCAGCGCACCCTAATGAAGGCTTACTTGCACTGATCTTTTTAGAGACAGTTTTTGGATGTTTTCAGTGATAGAACTTTTTGGGAAGTGAGGCATTCTGATGACTAACTTCTTTAGGGCATGTAACAACTGCACTACAGGTTGATTGGCCCTAATAGTATCGATCCATATGTTGGGGTTGATGTGCCCAAATGGATCTGTAACAGTTGCCCCTAAAGCATGAAGTCATAAATATATATGCTGAGTGAAATGCTTTATCACGAGGAAAGGAGGTTTCGAAATGGAAGGTAACCTGCATCAATTACAATACATATATCATGATAATTTGATTTTTCTCATGAACTAGCTGAGGGAAGGCATACCCATGCTCAGCTTATAAACTTTCATTACATGTACAAATATAGTCATTTATGGATATAGACCCATGAATGGTTGACCATGAATGTAAGGCCATTGTACATTTGATTTAATACTCCTAAAAATATTGCAGCCTGGATGGATGAAATTAGATTTGGAGTCTTCTATCTCGTTCAATCTTTTGCTCAAGTACAAGTATAACCATGTGAATAGATGTTCTGAAGTCGAACATGGAAAGACATCATCTGATTACCAGCCAATGATGTAAGTCGTTAAAAGATGCGAGAGGAATCACCGATAATGATAATGACCCTCAAGGTACTATAGTACATTTCGCATGGTGTGAATAAATGATTTGATGTCAAACACCATATAAAGTCTTTCGGCCGAAGGCCATTGATGTCAACTTATTGCCGAAAGCAATAAAACTGCCATTGATGTATGCAAGCTTCAAGGTATTGAAGGGGTGTTTCTAAGTCAACTTCTTGGCTGATGTGCTAATGTCGACAAGAAGCAACTCGTCGCAGGAGGGGCTTGATGTATCTCGCATATACGACACAAAACGAAATAAATGATTTTGGAGATGAAAAAAATTCACTGACGACACACGGTTCAGGAATGGCGGTCATGAAAATGAAGGTTTACAGTATTGCAAAGGATGAAGTTTGAACTGAATGACTTCTCTTGAACATGTCAGCAACACTAAGATGAATTGGTAGCATTGACCCAAAACAAAGTAATGGATGGTATGATAGACCAACGGTGTGATAACCATCAAGTTGAATAACCCAACTCACATAGTCACGGTGATGAGGTGAAAGTGTCATGTTCAAGAGCGACTTGCTACCATAAAATATTTTCGGCTTTTTCCATTTTCCTCAGTCATTGCTAACCAATACCTATTTATTTTTTATCAAGCTTGAGGAAGATAACATATGCTTGTTGTATAATTTCACCCTTTGGGCGAATCCATTGCTATTTGATGTTTTAACGAGTCTACAAAGGTGAAACTCGGCCCTGTCTAGATGGACAAGATTGTCGCTATTTGATGTTTTTAACGAGTTTGAAGACAAAGACAACTCGGTCATTTTCATGTTTAGAGAGTTTGAAAAGGGACGAAAAGGAAACTCCATAAGTTCTTTTTCATAAAATAATCTCTCAAGTCCGAAAAAGCATAAAATAATACAAGAGAGATATCGTTTCCAATCCTTTAACGAGCTAGAATAGACAAGCGTTCAACAATCTTTTCATATTTAGAGAGTCTGAAAAGAGTTTAAAGAGGACTCCAAGGGGGTTCCTTTTTCGTTTTTAACAAAGCTCGAAAAAGACACAAAAGTTTGCTTTGTGATCAAAGATGTTCAATTTACACTTGAGCACGTCAAATTTTGCTTTCCGCTGTTAAACCTGCTCAGAACTCCATCAAAGTGGATTAAAAATACATGTTCATGGAAAAAAGGAATAAAAACTAATGTTTACTCGATTAATGTGCAAAAAATAAACATAAAAAACAAGTTTTATCATTCATTTTTACCATTTCACTTTTACCCTTTGACTTTGGTGCTCTGGAGAAGTTTTCTACCTTGAAGTTCACTAGCTGATTGTGGAGGATTCAGTGGACCGTTTCTCGTGCCGTCTGGACCAGGTAGGAGCTATCCTTGTTCTTTTTCATTTTATTCCATTTGTTTTCAGTTTTAAGTAAAAAAATCGGTTTTTGAAGCCCCTAAGGTTTTATTTTTCGAACACTAGATCAGCACACCCTTTCAATATCGAAAGGTGCGCTGCATTGCGCACGCCTAGAAGGCTATATGCATTGCAGCGCACTGTCTCTAAGGGAGAGGTGCGATGGATACAAAAACCAAATTTTGAAAATTGTTTTCTCCCAAATGTTCCACTGTTTTTTGCAAAAAATGGATCCTAATTTGTCTAATGGTTGCATTGCAGACATTCATCGGATCAAAATGGTGATTATATGGAGAGAATGAGAGGATGAAGAACAAGATATCATTGCCTTAAATAATCAGGGAACAGTTGATGCCCTAAGGAATTGTGGGTTACTCAAGTATTTTCGATTATCTAGCATGCGGCAACAAATTGAGATTTTACAGTACCTTGTTCATTCTTAGGATCCTACCAATCAGGTCTTTCACATTTGGGGCAAAGTGATCCCCTTTACCATTGATGATATTTACTTTCTGACTGGACTGTCGAGGCGAGGTGCCCCCATCTCATTATCAAGATTTACTGGAGGAGGTGAACCAATGAGATACTATATACGACAGTTCTGTCGGGAAGGAACTCAACCTAGTAGAGACGGAAAGATCAACATCAAGGATCTTAGTGATTTACCATTGAGAACAATCCTTTTTACCCTCGTCAAACTGGCTGGCATCGCAACTTTACACTTGGAAAACAGGTCATATATGCAGTATGCTTTAGAGTGTTTGGAGCCAAAAGTGTTCAACTAGTGTGAATCAGTTCTTTTATCCATGAAAGAACAACTAACCAAGGTAAAGAATGGAAAGAATTCCTTCTATGGGTCTATCTTGATTTCTTTTGCCTTGGAGAGAATTCCACTCATGCAGCCACAACTCGTCTCACTGGGAGTACCTAGACCTAGAGACCCACAGATGCAGAGGTGGGTAGATCTTATGGCTAGGCATGCTGGCCAGTCATTGATCTCTTTTACCCTTCCTTTCTTTGAGTGGTTTGACCAACAGGACATGGCCTTCGCAGAATATCCATATTCAATAATGGATTTCCGTGGTGATCCAGATTTGATGTTACCGGTTGGAACGCAGTGGAGTGCTATTAGTAAATTGTTTGACCAAAGTGTTTTTCTTTTTAAAGTTTTTACTTTTTTTTTGTTTTTTTATTACCAAGACTAAACAAACATTTTTTATATGTATGCAGATGTTGGACCTATTTGACTTGTGGGACATCAACAAGAGGCAGGTGTGCCAGTACAGAGAGTTGTTGGGAGAGCAGTCCTTCTGTTATCTCAAAATCAAACCCTGGAAGGCTGCAAACCAGGAAGACTTCAAGTAACTATTTCAAACTTGCTTTAGGCTGAGGCTTAGCCTCCTCAACCTGAGAGGGCTCTCTCAAAAAGGGTTAATGGTTTTGATTATAGTTAAGATGGCTAACTCTTGTGAAATAGATGTAAAAATATGAATGGTGGAGACACATTTAGCAACTATCCATTGGGCTTATGGAGTCAACATCATTTCAGTATACAATGGTATTAACCTTACATAGAAGTCGGGGCATTCAACATTTAACATATTCAGAACATACCAACTCAAATAGGACCACACAGTCTATGAATGTATACAGGAAGTCAAAGCACATTCAGTGAATTCTGAGTGATTACACATTCATACCACTGAAAATATTAGGAAAAGAACAATACCACACATTCTGAACATCAAATCCCTCAAGAATCCTGAGAAGCAAAGCCAAACTTGTATTACCAAAACAGAGTATTACATAAGCCAAATATCAGAGCTTTTTCATAAATTTTCCAACCCTTTGTACATTGCTCTTTCTCTTATTTATAGAGCTCTTCTACCTGATTGAGATTACTCTTCTAGCATGAGGTAAAGTCGAATTCCCCTTGCTATGATGACACCTATTAACATTTAAAACTAACTAATAAATACAACTGATTGCTAACTAGCAGTTTTAGAGACCTAAGACAATTAGGATTCTATCTCTTCATCATGATTACAACAACCTTATCTAAACATTTAAAACATTCTTTGACACCTAAGAATCCATGAAGTCGAACTTGATGAAGCCTCCCACGTGGTCATCTGACTGCTGAAGACAAACCCTAGAAATTAGGGAACATGTTTCCCTGTTTTTAGGTTTAGGATCCCTGAAAATGGCACGTGGGACAGAGCCTTTATCTCCTCATCCATGACACAGTTTTCGAAACTGAAGGAGGTTTTTGTAGTCCAGGATGTCTAGAACAAAAAAATCTCTTGGTTTTTTAAACTACTTCTCCACCTGTCCAAAATCGATCATTGATGTTCCTAGAAACTAGGAGACTGTCCCTTGCTCTGTTCTGGCTGAAAGATGGGTCTTGGGACAGAGCTCATAAATTCTTCCAAAAACCGTATTTAGAAAAACTGAAGGAGGCGTTTTTGAAGAAATCCGTGATGAACAAAAAAATCGCTTGGATTTTTGAAATACCTTTCCTACTGCCCAAAAGACGTCTTTGAAAAACAGGTGTTAAACAGGAAAAGTCTGTTTGTGAAAAACTGAACCTACAGCAGTTTCGTAGCGCAACTTTGGTCTTTAATTTCTCCCATATCATAATTAATTTGAAGAAACTGAAAGAGGTTTTTGTAGTGCATCATGTTAGGAAGAAAAACCTCTTTCAGTTTGCAAAATGGAGTTCTCAGCTGCTCAGG